>WIGM01000974.1:0-15569 GCA_014235935.1 Colletotrichum musicola
GGATCGTCCTCGCTCCAGGACCAGGAGAAGAGCGTCTCGTCCGTCGAAGTCTTCAGAATCTCCTCTTGGAGCCGCGTGAACGCCCTGTTGCCCTCGCCATATAGCAGGGGCATGTTGATATCGAAGATGCCAAGCATGCAGTACGCCATATCCTCCGCCCTCGTGGTCTCTCGCCTCGACAGCCAGGACATACGCTCCGCGACGCTCGCTCCCGATATTGCCAGCCTGCTGTTGCCCTTCCTCTTCTTCCCGTTGTACAGATACTCAGCACGGATATGTGCAGCGCCCGCGATGACGTCCGCCAGCGACTTGCGCGTCCCAACCTGTCGCCACTCCCGCGAGAAGAAGAACACCGACCGTGGCGCGAGGAGCTCCTGCAGCGTCCAGCCACGGGTGAACCACCGGCTCCGGGATATTCTCGGGAAGAGGTGGCGCTTGCTGACGGCCTCGTCCGGGTCGCCGGCCTCCGAGACGTCGGCGAGGTACGCGTAGCAGTACTCGGCGTCGCGGTACCATGCGAACATGGAGTTGACGGCCTCGGACAGCTCAGCGGAGCTCTCCTTGTTGATGCAGTTCGTGTCGACCCACAGCCAGCCCAGGTCATTGGCGAGGGCTTGGTTCCTGGCGAGTTCGATCTTCTGGAACCCCTGCTTCTCTCGCGCCTTGGCGAGGTCTTGCCAGTCTTGAAAGGTGACTTCCTCGGGACCCCACACGTGGGAGAGAATCGCGTAGGGGGGGATGTTGTCGCCGAAGAACTCCTCTAGAGCGAGCGTGGCCGTGTTGATGAGGCGCATGGCGACGGCTGGGGGCGATGGGGGTTTCTGCACGAGATGATCATCGCCAGAGGTGACCGGATCGTTGGTTGTCTATGTTGGTATGTTGGTGGGTATGAGGGGCAGGGTGCTAACCGATATGGATCTAAACTAGACCCTTACTACAGCGAGACTAAAATCTGATCCTCTGCCAGCTGCTATCGGCTGGCGTTGTGAATGTGCTAGGATAGAACCGGCAGGCAGCGCAGTAAGGGCTCAAGGGCAAAGATGGGTTAGGTGAGTTGCGTGCCTACTGGTCTCACAATGAGACTATGAGGCTGAGTGTACATGTATAGTTAGAAACTACTTTTGATGTCTCATATGAGTCGCTAGTTGTGAGTTTTGACAAGTATACCAACATAGGAAACGGAGGCAACTTGGGATTAGGAACACGCCGAATTTGACATCACCAGTCAACATATTCCCATGATTCTGCCAACTTCAACATGAACGGTTTTGAGATCTATGTCCTCAGCCTGATTTCTCTTTTCTCTCGTTGAATAGGTAACAGCTTGACCAATAAGATCAAGTGCCTTTTGAGACTCACTTTCACTCTCACTTGGAAACACGGCACCTCACAACTCCTCGCTAAGCGAGCTACGCTATCTGCATTGGGACTCTTGGCTCTTGGAACTTGGAAGTCTTGGCCTCCCATGGATGCGCCAAAGCCTTGTGTCACCGGACCGCTCTGCAACTCGCATCATGCCACAACATTGGCGCCTCCTGCAGTTATCGCCAAGTCCCCATTCAGCCAGGCAGAAAAAACAAAAACAAAACAAGCTTACCAGTATCGGACATTGGAGCCGCTCGAGCACGTGAGCTGGGTACGAGTCATTGTCAGCAATCCCCCGCCCGGGTAGGCCTTCCTGGGACTCGGAACGGTCCACGCAACGGGCCTTGCGGGCACGTCAAACGAACGCATACACCCGATCACGGCTCAATAAGGGAGCACAGCATGGGTTGCTGGCCCATTTATATCGACCTGATGGGGCTATGATGTAATTCCTTCAAGAGCGTTAGTCGAGTGATTTTTTTTTTCTCGGTCTGTCGCCACGTCGACCGACCACAATTGGCACACACCCCGCTCATGGGTTCTAGACCCCGTCAACCCACACTCATCGGCGATCGTGAGACGGATCGAAAAGTCGGTCCAGGGGGGCGGGGACGCGTCAATCAATCTCTCTCTCTCTGACAGGCCACCGGCTCCGAACGATGGGACGTTCACCGAAATCGCCCTGACAGTTTCGCTTCAACATCAACAACGAAATATCGATCCCAACTGAGCGCATACCGGCGCCTTCGTGCACTGAAGCACACCAAATGTCGACCGCCGAGCCTCAGCGCGAGCGAGAGGTCCACCGTTACCTCCAGAGCTGGCAGGTCGCCCAGGGTTCCTCTCTCAACGTCGCCCTCAGCGTCGACAGCATCGCGAAGGATGACCTGCACAGCACGGGCTACCAGCCCAAGGCGTCGCCCGACAAGACGCTCACGGCCTTCTCGCAGCTCGCCGTCCTCAAGCTCGACGTCCGCCGCGCCATGGTGTCGCTGATCGACTCCACCACCCAGACGATCCTCTCCGAGGCCACGCGCAACGTCCAGCTCAGCGACCTCGACGACAACGGCATGCCCAGGAACGAGGAGGAGACCGTCAACGGCACGAACAGCGATCTATGGTGTATGTAGAGCCTCTCTCTCTTTCCAAAGGGGCGGAGCCTCGGATGAGGTTGGTCCTGAGCCTGGCGTCGCCGTATCGGCCTCCATCACTGCCATGGTTATCATTCTCTCGTCTCTTCTGTCGTCTCGGCCGAGAGTCGCGGCAGGCAGGGGTTCGGGTGAGAGGAGGGGAAGAAGACCAGGCCCTTGAAGCGTCGAAATGCTGACCTTCCAACTCTCGAATATAGTGGGCGCAACGATCCTGTCGCGTCCGGACGCCGTCTGCGAGCACGCCATGGTGAACACCTGCACGGCCATGGACTCGGGCGGGAAGTACACCGTCCCGGGCCTCATCGTCCCGGACTGCCGCCTCGACTCGCGCTTCAGCAACCGGCCGTACGTGCTCTCGGAGCCGGGCGTCCGCTTCTACGCCGGCGTGCCCATCTTCTCGCGCAACGGCCACAAGATCGGCGCCTTCGCCGTCTCGGACGAGCGGCCCCACGACGGCCTCACCGTCGACGAGATCAAGTTCATGCAGACCATGGCCCAGACCGTCATGGAGCACCTCGAGTGGGCCCGCGACCGCGTCGACCGCTTCAAGGGCGAGCGCATCGTCCGCGGGCTCGCCGCCTTCGTCGAGGACTGCTTCGCCTTCAACGACGACGCCGTCGCCCCGCCGCTGCCCAAGGACGACGTCTCGCCGAGCCCCACGACGATACGGCCGCCCGAGATGCCGCTCATCTCGTCGAAGCGTCCGCTCTCGACGGCGAATTCGTACTTCCGGTATAGTAGCCCCCGGTCTCCCCGGTCCTCGCTATCGATGCGCCTGCGGCACGAGGCGCCCGGCTCGCCGCCATCGCAGTCGCCGCCACGGTCACTGAAGCCGGCCAACAAGCCGAAGCCCGACAGCATATCGAACGTCTACCACCGAGCCGCCGAGATCCTCCGACGCTCGACACTGGCCGACGGCGTTGTCTTCCTCGGCGCGACAACCACGAGCCACAGGCAGCTGAGCCGCGCCATGCGGTCCGGTGGGTCCAAGTCCTCGGACGAGGACGACCAGTCCCTGCCAGTCACCTCGGGGTCGGAAGGCGGCGTCGGCCTTGACAGCTCCGATTCCGACACGTCGCCGGGCGCGAGGCCTTGCAAGATCCTATCCTACTCCATCACCGATGAGCAGACGCGGTCAGGTATGGAACAAGGGCCTCCGCTGTCGCTCGGAACTCTCGAGAAGTACTTCTCCATGTTCCCCATGGGCAAGACGCTATCATTCACCGACACCGGAGCCGGCGTATCATCCGAAGACGACAGCGCCAGCGATAGGGAGCTCGTCCGCGTCGGGCCCATGGCCGGCGAGCGCGGCGCCGAGGGCGGCCGGCGACGCAAGGTGAAGATGGACCACGAGGAGCTCCTCAAGAAGATCCCCGGCGCCAAGTCGGTCGTCTTCGTCCCGCTCTTCGACTATGGCGAGGACAAGTTCGCCGGCGGCTGCTTCCTCTGGACCTCGGTCACGGGGCGCATGATGAACCTCGACCAGGACCTGTCGTACCTGCGGGCCTTCGCCAACAGCATCATGAGCCAGATCGGGCGCATCAACACGCAGAAGAACGAGGCGGCCAAGACGACCTTCATCGCGAGCATGAGCCACGAGCTGCGCAGCCCGCTGCACGGCATCCTCGGCTCGGCGGAGCTCCTGCGCGACACCGACACGGACTCGTACCAGGCGGGGCTCATCAGCTCCATCTCGACTTGCGGCAAGACGCTTCTCGACACGCTGAATCACGTGCTCGACTACAGCAAGGTGAACCGGCTTGGCCGGGCGCAGATGAGGCGCAGCGCGAGGCAGAACAGGCCCGTCGTGCTGTCGTCGGACTCGCTCGAGAGTTTGAGCTTGACGGCTGTGGTCGATCTCGCGGTCCTGGTCGAGGAGGTCGTCGATGCCATCGCCGCGGGGCATGCCTTCAAGAAGCTCGCGGGCGCCGGCGCCCTAGGCTCACCCAGCGAGAACGGCACCAACGGAGGAG
Source organism: Colletotrichum musicola (assembly GCA_014235935.1). Taxonomy (NCBI): domain Eukaryota; kingdom Fungi; phylum Ascomycota; class Sordariomycetes; order Glomerellales; family Glomerellaceae; genus Colletotrichum; species Colletotrichum musicola. Next base: position 4,490 of record WIGM01000974.1, read on the forward strand.
GGACGGGCCCGGTGAAGATCGGACAGTACCAGGCCCTCGGAGCGAAAGAGCCGGTGTCGGTCCTGCTGGACATCTGCCCGAAGACGTCCTGGCTGGTCCGGACGCAACCGGGCGCGCTGCGCAGGATCATCATGAACCTCTTCGGCAATGCGCTCAAGTACACATCCTCGGGCTTCGTCCTCGTCTCCCTGAGCGGCCAGGCCCGGCCCGACGGGTCCAAGGTCAACGCCCTGATCCGGGTCGCTGACACGGGCAAGGGCATGTCGGAAGACTTCCAGCAGAACCGGCTGTTCGTGCCGTTCAGCCAGGAGGACTCGTTCCAACCAGGGACGGGGCTGGGCCTGAGCATCGTCAAGCAGATCGTCGACTCGTTGGGCGGAACGCTCGAGGTCAAGTCGGAGCAGCACCGGGGGACAGAAGTCGACGTGCACCTCCGGCTTGCGCCCGTCACCGACGAGGCCATTCACCATCAGGCTGACGACGCGATGCGGTCCGCGGCGGAGATGGCCAGGGGGCGAAAGGTCGTGTTACTGGAGGGCGAGGGCGGGCCGGAGCCGACGTCCGTCGCGCGCCAGGTTGCCAAGATGAACGAGGTGCTGTCCGAGACGTGTTCACACTGGTTCGGGATGAAGGTCGAGAAGGAGACGGAGACGAGCGCGGCAGACGCCGACATCTACCTCTACTGCGAGCCGCCTCCGCTGGAAGCCCTGGAGAGGCGCTTCAGGAGCCACGGGCCGGCATCGAGGAAGGTTCCGATCGTCATCGTCTGCCAGAACGCTGAGGAAGCAGTCCAGATCTCGCACAAGCACACCAAGATGCTGTCCGAGATGTCGCAGATCGTCGAGGTGATACCGCAGCCGTAAGTTGGAACCTCCATTCTTCCCAGTGACCACACTAACATGATTGATAGGTGCGGTCCGAGGAAACTGGCCAAGGTCTTCAGCAACTGCCTAGAGCGAGCCGAAAATGCCGCAAAGAACGGCAGCAACAGCCCCGTCGTATCGACCTGGAACGCAGACGACGAGTCCACGGACACGGAGATCCCCGACGGCGTCTCGCGATCCGAGGACGGCGGCGTCGTCGTCCACTACGACCAGCCCCCCGACCCGGAGTCTATCAAGGAGGAGATCGACACGACCCGGACGATCGCCGAGTCCGTGAAAGCCATCGTGCCTTCTCCCCCCGCCAAGACGCTCGCGGTGACCGAGGTGACGGAGCTGAGCAACGACAGCGGCAGGTTGCACGTCCTGCTGGTGGACGATAATACCATCAACCTCAAGCTGCTCGTCATGTTTATGAAGAAGTGCGGCTTCTCGTACGAGGAGGCCGAGAACGGGCAAGAGGCGGTCGACCGGTTCAAGGAGGCGTCTGGTGTGCTGGGGAACACGCGCGGGGGCCGACAACCGAAGCGGTTCGACTTTGTGCTGATGGATATCAGCATGCCTATCCTGAACGGGTTCGAGGCGACGAGGCAGATTCGCGAGTTTGAGAGGGAGCACAGGCTGCAGCCGCCGGCGAGCATCGTTGCGCTGACGGGCTTGGCGAGCGCCGACGCGAGGAAGAATGCCGAGTCCGCCGGCATCGACGTGTTTCTGCCGAAACCGGTGCGGTTCGCGGAGTTGAAGAAGCTATTGGCGGCATCGGAGTAGGGTGCTACGTATATGAGGTGTTGTCACATGCCTGGTTCTGCTAGTAATCACGAACCGGCGTGGATTAGGAGGGAGGAGGAGTTGAGACAGGAGGGGCATTTCCTTTTACCGTCGTAGCAGGCGGTGGATACTACATGAAACAGGGAAAGCAGCAGGGCGTTAAGCACACAAGATACTCTATTTAGCAATTGTTGTTGAGAGGAAACCGTCGATTTTATTAAACTCATACTGCAAACTTGTATCTTGACTCACGAGTGTTGACATGACAAAAGGGTGAACTTCCCATTCATCTACGATACCAACGACTTATGTTCACAGTCAGATCGACTCGCAACAGATCTCTCAGACTTGGGAGCGAGACGCAAGTTGCTTTGGCTCATTTCGTTCACATTTATGCAACACGGCGCCATGTTAGCAATTGAACAACATTCTAGAAGTTGCGGTACGGCATCTCTTATCAAACCGTTTTGTAGTATTGAAAGTTCCATGTTTATGGTAGGTCATACTCTTTTACCAATTATGCTACCCGAAAGTTTTCCACGCACCAGAACCGCAGTTCAGGCGCCTCCCAACCACACTGATTTGCGCTTCACGTGGCCCTTACTTCTTGCCCTCCAAGTACAGCTCGTACTCGTAGCTGGAGAAGAGGAAAGGAGCGACGCCCTTCATGTCGTTCTCGAAGAGGGGCATGCTGGCGTAGTACTGTGCCTCGTGGTTAGCTACATCAAACCCAAACTTCTGAAGGAGGCTTCCTTTACCTCAAAGGTGCCGTTCGAGCTCAGGCTACCGGTCTGGACGGTCCAGCCAAAGGTCAGGGCGTTGTCGTGCTTGCGCTCCTGGGCAAAGGTGTCGGTCATCAGCTTGTACCCGCTGAGCGCCGCCTTGAGGTACTGATCGCCCTTGATGTACCCGAGACGCAGACTCTTCAGCAGGCCGTAGACGAACATGGACGACCCGGAGCTCTCGATGTAGTTGCCCCACTGGCCCTCGGTGCCGGGCGTCATGACGAGCCACCAGCCCTTGGTCTTCTTGTCCTGGGCCTTGACGACGGCGTCGGACACGGAGGTCAGGTACTTGATCAGGCGCTCGCGGCCCGGGTGGTCCTCGGGGAAGAGCTCGAGGGTGTCGACGAGGGCCATGATGTACCAGCCGACGGCGCGGCCCCAGACGTGCGGCGAGGCGCCTGTCTCCGGGTCGGCCCAGATGGACTTCTTGCTCCAGTCGAAGCCGTGGAGGGGCAGGCCGTTGGTGCGGTTTCGCTCCGAGGTGGTGCCCGCGTCGATGAGGTCGAACTGCAGGGCGATGTCGTCCCAGGCGGTGGAGTTGTCGGCCTCGAACTCGCGGGTCCAGCGGGCGTAGAAGACGTCGAGCATGTAGATTCCGTCGAGCCACATCTGGTCGATGTAGACGGGGTACCTGGGCAGGGGGTCAGATGCTGGAGGGTTTATGAAATAGGTCCCGTGATACTAACCTGTGGTAGAAACCACCATCGGGAGTCCTTCCGGTGCGGTCGATCTGCTTGCGCAGCGTCTGGGCGGCCGTCTTGTAGATCTCGTCGCCGGTGGAGGCGTACAGGTCGAGGAACGTGTGGCCGAAGCGGATGTCGTCGATGGAGTTGCTGTTGTTGTACAGCAGGATCTCGCCGTTCCAGGCCGGGTAGAGAACGACGTCGGCGGCGTGCTTGACGTAGTCGTAGTACTTCTGGTCGCCCGTGCGGTTGTAGGCCAGCAGGACGCCCGAGTAGAAGGACGAGATGGTGTAGGCGAAGGTGGGCTCGACGCCGTGCTTGATCTGGGAGTCGGCCATCCACGTCAGGTAGCGCGGCTCGCCCTTGAACTTGCCGGGCTTGATCTTCTCGTCGGGCGGGATCGTGAACCAGCCGTTGGGGAGCGAGATGGCCGCGGAGGAGAGCGTGGCGCTGGCCAGCGCGGCGGCCGCGAGGGAGAAGACCTTCATGGTGGGCTGGGAGGTTTTCTTGGAGCTGACCGGTCAAGGAGTCAAGATGCTGCTGCGCACGATACCTCTGGGGACGAGGAGAAAGCTGGTGATCCCACAGTCACATTGTTGCTTATGCCCTGCCACTATTTATACAGGATATTTCTCCACGATCACCATACCGACCACCGCTCGACAATCTCGTGAAGTTGCAGTTTTCCAGGTTCCCCTCATCGGCCCAAGATCGGCCAAGTCCCTGATTCGTATGAGTGTCTGGTTCCATCTGCTTATCCGACGCGACATGGACGTGTGCTTCTGTTCGTTGGGACGTCAGGCTTGGCAGCAATACGAGCCATTGGCCAACCATGTTGGCCAGTCCAGCATATCTAGTGGCTGGTCACCGTGGACGGTCGATGGTCAACGGTCGAGATAGTGACGGAAAAGCAGGGCCCCAAGACAGGACAAGGAAGGTAGCTAAGACTGCGGGTGCATGTGCGGGGTCTGACGTGGTTGCTTGGGGTTTGCGGGGAAGTGTTCGGGGGAAGAGTCCGTTGCGGGGAGCCGAGACCTTACCGCCGGTATGCTTAATTTCAGAGTAGGGAACCCATGCCACGCTCAAAGTTTTGCCTCGTGCCTTACGCTAGAACTAGGACTCTCTACGCTTTACCTATTATAAGTAGAGTATGTACGCCCCCAGGCAAGGACTCGATAGGCAAAGGGGTTGAAGCACGGGCAATGTGAGGCTCTAGACTTCGTTTCCGCGTGGATGGGCCAAGTCTGAACATCAACACCCTCTCCAACCCCGGCGATCGAGACCCGAGCTGCGAGAATTCCTAGATGCCGGACGGCAGTCGTCGGGCACAGACGGCGGGGTTGCTGGCTGACATGGAGATAGGTAGCTAGCTGTATGCTGACCGAAAGTAGATGCCGCTCGCTTACCCCAAGCATCCCATCCCAGCCTGCAGTGGAGGTTGGCCAATTCTTCCGACTCTGGGCGATCCAAGAAATGCGCTCGAGTTAATACACCAATCAAGTGAGCTATGGATGAAGGACCAGGGGATTGCTTTGGGGGGCGAGTCGAGTGAATAGCACCTCGGTTCCCTTTAGGCCGGCTGTTGCATCACATCCTTGGCACCACCCCCGACGTTACTGGGCGGTGACAGCAATTCATATTAAGTGCTCTGCAGGCATCGCCATTTTGCCAAGACCTTCGCCCGACCCGAGTCCATGTCTCTTCTTCTCTTCCTCTCTCTTCGCCGGACCTCTGGGCGACTTTTCCGCCGAGCATACCGCCCGCTTCCGCTCTGCGAACTTTTCCGCGCCGGCCACGACTCAATCTGCTCGGCTCATCACCGCGGACCTCCGAGGACCTCTGCTGGCCTGGTAGATGGAATAATCAAGGTCTCATCGTCGAGGCCCACTGTTGCAATCCGGACGGCGCTGTGGTTGGCTGCGAGAGTCCGAGGTCCACAGTAGGTATCGATTTGGGAGGCCTATGAAAAGTAGACAGACGCGGGGGCGCGTGAGGGAGAGCAGAGGGGCTGCGGCGAGAATCGACAGTTTGAATCGCTTTAGCAGAGACGGCTGTTTTGTCGTCGGCGACGAAGCCCCCGCTGGCGCCAGCTTGGGCCCGCGCCGGCATCCTCGGTGGCTCCGGCTCCGGATCCGGTCTGTGGGGGCTCCGGCGATGGCTCCAGCACCAAGTACCGATATGCCGAGGTAGGTGGCTTACGCGGAGGGACTTGGACCTCAAATTCAAGATTTTTACAAACATTCTCACGTTGAGATGTTCTCAGTGCCCATCTGCAGCAGTGCAAGTTCGCACTACCACCGACTTTTCGGATATCCGCGACTACGGATGAATTAAGGGGTATCTCTCTAAATACGACGCTTGTTCTTCCCGTTCTTCTTCCTCTGGTTCCTATTGTTGTTATTGCCACCGGCGCTAGCACCGCTCACCCGCTCGCACCTCTCGCCGCCATCGCCGTTGCCGCAGCGGAAGGGTAAAAGGCAGCAACCGTCGGGGTCGGCAAACTGCTCGAGGCCGTTGGCGCCTTCTCCCAAAGACTTGCACGTTGGTCCGTCAGGAAAGCCGCAGCTGTTCGATCGTATTGGTTAGTCAGGGTGAGGGATGGCAGAATGGTCAGTTGGCTTGTTTGAGGCTTACCCGTCCTTGCCGAAGACACTGGCTGCGAAGAGGGAGACGGCGATGGTGAAAAACTTCATTGTGGCTTGTATGAGGTATCGATGGTCTGCGCAGCAGTTTGAAAGTGGAATTAGAAAGTAGTTGATAGGAGAGAGATGTTGGTGTTCAGCGTCGAGCTGGAGAACTGGTTGTCGAAGAAGCTTTTTTCACAGATTGCCAGTAACCAGACGCTTTATAACTCCTGGAGTCCTTACTTTATCTCGAATATAGCATGGCCTACATAGTACGCCTCTAGATGTTCTTGCCTATTTTGGCTTTGAACAGATGCTGTTTTCGCGCGACCAATACAATCGCTAATAAGGTTAACCCCTGGGATCCATGCGACCTGGCAGAGTTCCATCCCAACATCCCTGTGAAACCTAACGTCTAAACATGCTTAATGTCGCAACTGCTTCACTTAATGTGTCAAAGTTGGATGACATGCAGGGAACAGGGTCGACGGGTAACTCCCTCAGGGACTTAGCGTTGGCTACGCCCACCTGCCAGTTCAGATCAGTGTCGTTCATCGTCTGGTTTCAGTCTACGAGGCTCTCGGCCGGGCTCCCGATGTCTACAACGATACCCAGGGATAACCTAAACAGAAATCTGCTATTGACAGATGTGCACCAGGCCATGTAAAGTTGAAGGCCCCGTAGTAGCCCGTTAGTTCTGTGTTCGGAGCGACTGGCTCATCATCCGGACGAAGATTGGAAATTCCTTCCAGTCATGGTTGTAATACAAGGCTTTCGCATAAGGTCCCATTGTAGTTTCGCTAACTTCGCTTTGGGGAGGCTCTATCTGGGGTTCTGGACTGAAGTTGTGCCCTGAATGCCTCGGAGAACTATAACAGACCGTGAAGAGCCAACAAGGATACGTCTTCTACCAATGAAGTGGATAACGAATGCGTTCCATCCCGCCGGTTCAGCTACGCGAGTGATGTTCGAGAAGATCCGGGGTGGGATGTTCGGGAGACATCCCGGCTCGCAGTGGGTCTTGTTCATGTAACAATAACAAGGGGCACTATTGCGATGGTAGAAGTGTCAGAGCCATAGCGCAGTTACACGAAGGCGACTAATACCACGGCGACTCCGTGCCTCTTCACAGTCGGAGGCCAATCTTGCTCAAAGTTGTTACGTTATGTTTCGACGTCGCCTTTCGCTTCGTTCCGCGCGTGCGACGTGCTGGGACACATAGTACCCATGCATATGAGCTATCGTTTCGATGCTTCTTCAGTTTGTAGGGACACCAACACGAGACAACTGCATTTGGCATCGACGATCGAGGCATGGGGTGCTAGGAACAATGCCCTTCAATGGTATATGTACGACTGTTATGCGATGAGTGGGAATCAAAAGTTAGGCTAATTAATAATGACAGTAGCGAGGCAAGTTGCCCTGGAGGGGCAACTCGGCAGTGAAAATTATGGACCCAAGGCCGTCTTGGGCAATCTCCAAGAACCGCAGAAAGTTATTCCAGTTCCCTTCAAATACATACCAGAGCTGGAACAACCTTGCAGTCACGACCTGCCCACCCAACTCTCTGTCATAGTCTGGTATCAAGGACGAGTAACTTAGGTAGCGAAACGGAAGTCGAGGCTGCAAAAGTTAGCGAGACGTTGATGCCCGTAGAAGGATGGAAACTCACCGCTTGTTCCCCTGGTCTGTGGTGTTCGTGCGGTATTGGTGCTGCTCCTCCGGCGTCATGGCGTCCCACTTCCTTGCCTTTTGGTTGTTCCTCCAGCGGTAGTAGAAGTAGGTGAACGGGTATTGAACAACCTATCGTGCGTGAGCTCTCGTCGTTACCAACTAGCGGGAAGGAGAGATGTCAACTTACACACATCCAGATGCAAATCACGAGAAGACCCTTGTTCGCCTTGAAGTAGCGAGGGGCGTCGTCGGGTTGGTAGACTTGGTTCAGGTCAGTCCTCGCACGTCGTCACGGAGCTGGGAAGAAGATCTTACTGTTCGCTCCAATCATTCCGCTTACTTGCACAAACATGTTGTACAGCCTGGGGTCCGTTAGACTTGCTTCTCAGCCGAGGGGTGGTGATAACTCACGAGGCAGAGACAGTTCTGTTCTGTACGGAACCCGCGTTCCTACTGGTCCACGCGACTTGGATGGGATGGGTGCTGCGCATCGTCAGCATCAACACGAACAGGAACAAGCACTCGAGTCAGCACTCACTAGGGGAACGACAAAAGCACCGTCGCAATCGCAAAGTACGCCCATCCGCTGATCGGATCAGGCAGGGCGATCAGCGCAACAAAGCAGGGCAACAACCACGCATCCTCGGCCATGGCGACGAAACTGCGGTTGTTGACCAGCTCGCTGAAGGCGGTGATGAGCAGCATCGTGATGCTGCTGCCGACGATGTTGGGGATGGCGAGGAGGTTACTCTCGATGACGTTGAACTTGAGGTCGCGGAAGGAGAGCGTCAGGTACTGGTTGACGGGGTACTTGGGCAGGCCGAAGAGGAGGCCGAGGGCGTAGAGAGGCCACATGTCGAAGTCCTTGGAGCACTCCCAGATCTGGTGGACGGAGAGGCCCTGGCGGTTGTACATGCCGCCCTTTTGGGGGTCGTCGCGGATGACTGCAGCCGCTGTTAGGTATGTTTCTGGTGGTGGGTACGAGAAGCCTGGGGTGGGAGACGTACCGGAGTTGACGATGATCTTGACTTCCTTCTCTTCGAAGTATCCCTTGGGGTTCCACCAGCTCTTTGTCCGGGCTGGGCATTGGGGCATGAGGAAGAAGGACATGAGGCCAACCAGGACTGCAACAACGTTAGCCAACAGGTATCGCTAGACGACGGCAGGTCTCACAAGTGAAGGCACCCCTGAGATATGAGTGTTAGCAGATCTCTCAATACAGTGGTGAACTGTGACCTACTCAATGAGGAACATCCATCTCCATCCCTCGTAGCCCAAGAGACCGCGCATGGACAGGAGACCAACGGCGGCAAAGCCGACGCCGATATCAACTGAAGTAATCAGTCAGAAACGTTAGAAAACGAGATGCCGAGGTAGGAGCCTTACCAATCTGCGAAGACATCCAGAACCAGGCCAGGCGAATAGGCAGCTGTGAGGTAGTCGGTTAGACAACGCAGTCGAATATTCGAAAAGAGCGACTCACTGATGTGCCCGTGTACCAGTAACTGAGATAGAGAATGGTATCGGGAATGAAGCCACCCTGGAACGTCGCACTGGTATTCAAAGTGAGCGAAAGACTCCAGCCGGCAGGTGAGTTCCAACTCACATCAGGTATCTGGTCGCAAGGAACGAAGCTCGACCGCTGAGAAAGAATTGCATGGCGGAGATGAGACTGAAGATGCAAATCTGGATAGGAATCCACAGATCCGGACCGATACTACTGCCTGTCAGCTTGCTTCCCGAAAACACTGAGGTATCTGTCGGGACCAAAATACCGCTTGGAGATCAGCTGGGACGGAAGCTCAGCGACGAGGAACCCGACTCGAGAAATCGTTTGCCCGATGTTCTGTTCCCTCATATTATCAGCCTTGTATCCAAAAGCTGGCAATCCTGCGTTTGCAACTCACGTAATCGGCTCTGGTGAGACCGAGGTCGTCGAGCATGTTGTCCGAGACGGCGTTGTTGATGTTGTTCCGGTCGATGTTGAGCGAGGCGAACATGATGCAACACCACACCTGAGACATCGTCAGTCTGGAAACGTTTAAACGTCCGCGGGGTCCGGGTATTTGGCTACCATGATCTTCCAGTCAACCTTCCTCCGCACCTGCTTCTCCTCTCGCCACGTCCACCGGAAGGACGGATCGAAGGCCTCCTTGTTCTCCCACTGGTCGTGGATGTACAGCTCCTTGTACTCTTCGAGGTTCTCCGAGTCCCAGATGCTGGGTTGCGTCGCAATCTGTGACAGAAGTCAGCACGTTCGATAACTCCTGTCGTCGACTTGTCGTAAGGGCATCTCAGAGCGTACCGCGTCAAGGTCGTACTCGTCCGCCTTCGGACCCTTCCTGATCCTGAAGAAGCGCAATATGGCGTCGCCGAGCGCGGCCTCCATGCGCTGTGTCTGCTGCGTCGCCAGGGCCGGCGCGGTGGGCGGCACAGCGTCGCGGACCGCATCCTTGTCAGACCCCGTCTTGGAGTCCAGGCCCGCGTGGTCGGAGGAAGTGACGGACCCCGCCGGGGAGTGCTTGATATGCGGCTGCTGGGCAGACATTCTGTCTATAGCTCAGAAAAGAAACAGATAAAGCGTCGGGCGAGCAGCAGGTCTAGCAGACCAGAGTGCAGAACGAGCGAGCTACATATTTATCAAGACGCAATTATTTCCCAAAACTTTTCAACCAGGGGGCTGCTTCTCGGTCGCCTCCCGAACCCCCTGTTGACGGGAACCCGACCGGCTGCTCTCCACGTCGTCTTCCGGCAGGTGAGAGAGAACCGTGGGGGGTGCCCATCAAAGCTCAATGAAGAGTGACGGCCGACGGGTAAGGGGGCAAAGGTCCGGTAAACTCCAGTTATTCCCTCTTTTGCTATACAATACTCCTCCACCGGAGGGATGACGACATGAACGCTGACCAGGCTAGACCCCTAGAACAAGTGACATCCCGAGGAGATGCGAAGATCAGACGGCTCGCTGTGGAGGTAGCGCTCGCGAATGCAGACACTAGCGGCTCGCGACTCTGGTGTAATAAGGCGTATTGACGGAGAATTTCACGAGCCTTGACAGACTACTACCGCCATCCTTTCCCGCTTCCATCATTGGTCTGGAAAAGTCTTTGGAGAGGGAATCCGAGACTCGGGTTTTTGAGGTGGAGCAGAAAACGATTATTGGGTCCATGTCGCAGCCCGTCCACCTTGCGCCATTCGCCTGCAGCGCACGCCATTGATTCACCATCGTACAAGTCGATGGCGTGCTGTGGGATCGCTACCGCTTCTGAGGGTACATGTAATGCACCATCGGCAATCCTCCATGCGGTCTATCTTGATACCGTTCATTCTCCTGCGAGCTTCTCTTTCTGCTTGGCGCGCCTGGTATTCCAACGATAGGTCTCCACCGCCGCAGACCCCGACATCCGGGGGACCCGTGAGGATGTGACCCCCACGCCGCCGGACTTCGGCCCCACACCGATCCCGGAAGTAGCGCCGCACTCATCCCACCTCGATCCTCACACGATCCGCAGCGTGCACTTCCTCGCCTCCTCTGTGAGCCAAAATGACGCCGGACTATTACCCTTCGCATGGCGGCCTAGCAGCTCACCCTCCATGCACCCCTGCACGAAGCACGAGCCGCCGAACCTGAACGTGTACGGCTCCGAGCCGTCGACCTCCTGCAGGAG
>WIGM01000975.1:0-15530 GCA_014235935.1 Colletotrichum musicola
GGCGCGTTGTCCGCCTGGCAAAAGGGCCCATTGGGACTCGGCGTAAACCCGGTGCACTTGACCGGGTCCTTCAGGTCCGGGCAGGTGAGCGTGCCTGCGGCGGAGGCCGTGCCCTTGTACTCGCACCCCTCGACGCTGAACATCTTGGGGATCTTGAAGGTGCCGTTCGGGTAGGGTATGTTCTTCGTGTCGACGTTATCGCCTGCCGAGAAGGTGACGTCGCTGTCGTAGCAGAAGTTGTAGTCGGCACCCCAGGCCGTCGCGTAGAACCATCAGTCGTAGGCCGGGAAGGTCGCGCCGAGGGACCACGTCTCTCCGAGCACAATGTGGAGCTTGGCGGTCGGGCTCGCCGCCTCCGCCGAGGGTCGACGTCGGCTTGACGGTGGGTCCCGGGACCGAACCGCCCCCGTCTGCGGTTCCGAAGAAGCCGTTCGCGCTGAAGTCAACGAGCAAGCTGGAGGCCACCTCGCCCAGGTCAGCGCCCGGCCCGCGGTCCCAGAGCGACCGTCTGGCGACGTAAGTCGGCGGCAGGGTGACGGTTGACGCGATCGAGGTGCCCGTCGTATCGCAGCCGATGACCTTGCTGCACATCGAGGTACACGTGCTCTTGGGCGAGACGGTGCAGCACGTCCGGCACGAGCTGAACGTCTCGGTGGTGCACTTTTCTTCGCTATCGTCTGGTGGCGCGTTGGGGTCGTTGGAGTCTTTGTGGTCTACGATTCGTCAGTCACCTGTTGTCACAACGATAATCATGGGAGACTTACCGGTCCCTTTCTGCTCCTTGCCGCACCGGGCACTGACACACGTCCCGGTGATGCAGCCCAGAGGTCCGCAGTTACCGCCGCGGAAGCAGTGAGGGCCCTCGCAGCCGCCGCCGCGAACACATAGGATGCCGCAGCAATCACCGCCCCTCTCGCAAAGTGGTCCCTTACACGACCCGCTGCGAGTGCATGTGGGACCGGTACAGTCGCCTCCCTTGGTGCAACGGAGCCCCTCACAGTCGCCGCCCTTGTCACAGTTGGAGCCGGAGCAGCTGCCGCCCTTGGTACAGTCGTCGTCCTTGCAGTCTTTGCCGCCGTCGCAGGCTCCGTCCTCGCACGGCCAGCTGCAGAACTTCTTGCACTTCTGGCCACAGTTGCCAGTGCACCGCGGACTGGGGGGACCGCGCGTGTGCGTGACGATGATGGGTGCGACGGCCGTCTTGCTGGTCGTTCAGACGATCGTGTTCGTCGACGGCCAGGGCTTGGGGGTGATGGTGCGCGTGTTCAGGGGCCGCGTGATGCCGATGACGACCCTGTCGTCGGTGATGATAAAGGGGGGCGGCAGCAGGCTTGTCTTCGGGTAGATGACGGTCTTATTGACGCCTGGGGGTATGGGCACGTTGGAAAGGGGGATAGTGGCTGTTGTAAGCTTTGGGATGGTGAGGGTTGTTGTGACGACGACGCTGACGTAGATGCTCGTGGTTGTCGTCTTCCCGTCATGGCCCCTAAACGAGGTCGTCGTGAGCCAGCCGACCTCAAGCGAGGTGGTCGACGGAGAGAAGTTGATCGTCGCAGGGCTTGGGAGAACGATGGGGGGAAGGATGTACGTGCAAGGGGGCTGACACCCGATGGTCCTTGAGTTGCTCGGGGACCTCCAGATGGCCGGGTCGATGTAGACGTCGCCCGAGCCTCCCGCCCCGGAGGGGTCCGGGTTGCTTCCCATTTCCCGGTCGCCGTTGGCGAGCTCAAGCCAGGCCGCGATCTCGCTCGTGTACCCGTTGCGCGTGGTGTCGTTGAAGAGCACCGGCAGCAGGCCGCCCTTGGGCGAGACGATCTCGATGTTTCCCTTGGTGAAGATGTTGTAGATCCACAGCGCCTCCGCGTAGCTCGTCTCGATCATGGTGAGCTGGCAGTTCTCGTTGGCCGTGCATCCGAGCTGGTTGTTCTTGAAGAACGAGTAAAAGCCAGCCGAGTAGATGACGACGTCAGTCGAGTTGATCACGCGCAGGGCCCAGGCGCTCCGGCACAGGTCGTCGAAACAGTCGTCAAACGTCGGGTCCCCGGGGAAGCCGCCGGACCCGACCTTGTAGGGCGTCAAGGCGTTGGGGTTCGGCTGATAATAGGGCGTTTCCGTTTGCATGTGGCCCATGAAGATGTTGGACGCGCCATAGAGCTCGTACTGGTACATTTGAGTGTGCTCGCTGGACGAGCCGTAGAACCAGGTTGGTCCTTGGGACTCGACGAGCAGGCCGCGGCCGACGTAGATGGAGATCTGCGTCTTGACATTGAGGGGGATGCCCTCGTCGCTCTCATAAGCGTCCGCGTTCAGGGGGTTGTCCAGGTCGTGGTCGGCTACCCAGAGCCAGACGTTGTCAAAGTACCCGGATGCATCGTGGGTGACGTGCATCAGGATCGCGGCGGCTTTGCACTTGCTGTTGACTGAGGTAGCCAAGGAAGGGCAGTCCTTGAGCTGAAGATCGGTGCCCGCGGCACCGCCGACGCGGAAGTGACTATCCCACATGGCGGCGGAACCCTGGCTAGACTCATGCAGGTTCTACTGCATGAGAATGCAGCCGGCGGTGGGCCACTTGACGGTGAACATCATGTCCGAGATCTCAATGACTCCGGAATCCCCCTTGTTGCCGACCTGAACCATGACCTTTGGGTTGGCCTCGTCCTGGAAGTACGACCCGGTGCCCATGATCTGACTCCACATGGAGCCGACGATCTTGGACTCGACAGGGTTCTTGACATTGCCTTTGACCATGTAAACGCCGGCGGGGAAGAAGATGACCGATCCCTTTTTGCTAGACAGCAGGTTGTTGATGGCGGTGGTTTGGTCACCGGTGCCGTCGTTCGACACGCCGTTGGCAGTGGCAACGACGATGCTTCCGGAGCCCATGGACTCATACTGGGGCTTAGAACGAATGAAATAGCGGCCACTACCATCGAGCAGACCCTGAGGCTTCTTTACGGCCGGGTTTGCGAAGCCACTCTTCTTTCCAGAGCCGCTGGGCAGGTACTGCTGTCCCGACACCCAGTTGTTGAGAAAGAGCGCGCCGCCCGACCCCGGGGAGAGAGTCTCGCCTCCCGAGATCATGACGACGGACTCGGAGTTCTCAACGAGCAGGTTGTCGAGTACGACGTTGGGCTGGTCCGACGCCAAGCGGCCGAGGGTGATGCCATACGGCACGCCGTTGAAGTGCGAGTCGAGAACGGTGATGGAACCCGTGCCCTGTCGCGTGGCGGAAGAATATTCCGTGCAGTCGATGGCGATGTAGCACGACAGGACGTAGATGTTCTTCCACGTGAAGCACCAATTCCATATCTGCTTGATGGCGGTCAGGCAGGACGTGAACTGTAGGTTCGTCGCTGCAAGTTATGTTAGTTGCGAAAAGTCACGAACGTTGGAACATGGAGACATACCGGTGAACTGCTGAGAACCGGCCAGGAAGCCGATGTTTCCGCCGAAAAAGGTCAGGTCGCTGACGAGGCCACCACTTCCGTTTTCCATCATGATGTCAACGGCCGTCGCGGAGCCCTTCGCGTCGGAGACGGCCATCTTGAAGTCGCAGTTGGTAATGCTGGTGGCTTGTCCTACCTGCCAGTGAATGCCCGTGGGAACGTACGTCTGATCGCCCTGGGTATTCTCGCGGGCCATGACCGTCAGGTCGTACACGAAGTTGCGGATCTGGCGGAGGAAGTTGCTCTGGTTGATGTACCACTGGTTGCCGTTGCCTCCGGGGATGTAGAAGTTGTTGTCAAAGAGTGCGATGCCGGAGAAGTTGGCTGAGCCTTTGATGATGGGCTTGCTGGTGGGGTCTCCGACGAACTGGATGAAGTAGTATCTGTGTTCAAGAAAGGCCAGCTCCCGTGATCTTCCATATTTTCCTTACTAGTACCGACAGCTCTTCTTACTGAATGATAGGACTGGAGATCTTGTATGTGCCGGGCGGGAAGTAGACAAGAGCGCCCAGCGTCGTGGTCGAGCCGCAGTCGGCCGCACATCGGGTCTTGCCTAAGTCGGTCTTGCTCATGACTACAGCAGCCCGGTTGATGGCGGCCGTATCGTCTGCAACACCGTCTCCAACAGCGCCAAAGTCCTTGACATTGCGATAGAATTGGTACCGGACGGGGCGAAAGGCATCCTGCCCGCGTTGCCCAGCGTCGACAACCAGTAACCGCCGCTCTGGCGCTCTTCTAGCTGGGTCGCTGGCTCTCTGGGAATGCTTCCATTTTCTCTGCGATGGTGGTGCATTTCTGTGGATGTCGGCGAAGACGTCGGCTTCGAGAACGCCGAGGACAGGCCCATCGAGGACACCCTTGTCGGGGGCTACCCCCTCTTGGTTGTTGATGTTGTTCTTTGCGTAGGTAGGCGCGGGCCGTCCTTGTCAGTTTTGGAACGACATGTCAAAAGGAAACGGCGATGACTAACCTGTGGAGGTCCAACTGGCAAAGGCGGCGCGGTGCCGACGGGATCGACCGGAACAGTGACCCCGGCCAAAGCAGCCGGGAGAACGGCGAAGAGAGCTAACGCGAACCTCATGGCCGAATTGCAAGAATAGAAGCTCTTCCTCCAGATAGGTTCGGGAATGAGATTCTGAGAGGGAGTGTCTCTCTCATTGACGATTCTCGAGGAGAACAAGAAGGAAGAGAGGAGTCGGGTCTTAAGCCCAGGACGAGCGGCGAGGTGAGGGAAGAGCTGTCTTACCCATCCAACGAGAGCTCGGCCACGTCCTTCAGGTTAGGTGAATGAAGGCAGGGGCTCAGTTCTCTTGCTGGTCGATGAGTATGATGGTTTCCAGGGCCGCATCCCCTCGGGTGCCCGTGAGCGATTCTTCGCGACAAGCCCCAGCCCCTGCCGCAACTCACATTACTCCAGTCTTCAATCGGAATATAGCTCGCGCAGGTCCGATGCGGCCGCAGCCCGTGATTGCGCGAGCTAGTACATTTTCACTGCAACAAAAGCGCACATGAACACCAAAGTCCCAATTTCGGCCGCACATCAGGCGTTGTGCCGTCTCGCCAAACACCCCCAGGAACCCAGGCTGGGCGTTGGGACTAATGGCAAAGCTCGATATCAGGTCCATGCAAGGTACACTGGGTGTGAAAATGCAACCCCACGGGTTCAGCTCGCTGTTGTTTCCACGCCACAAACAGGAGAAGCGAGCGATATTCCCTTCGCAGACTAGCAATATGGGATGGAGGAGATTGGCTGGACGTTCTAGCCCGAACTTTGTGTGCCATCCTCGAGCAATTCAACGCCCGATCTCGCCTCGGATGAACCCGATCAAGCATTCCTGCCAAGCTTAATCTAGCCCATGGCAGGCCCTTTGAAGTCGTTAAGGGCGCTTCCACGAGGTGAGCCAGGGGTTGGGAAGGGGGCCGTCAATATCTGTGTCCAGGGTAAGGAAGTCTGGAACTTCCAAGACCGACGTATTGTTGGAGCTGGCGAGGAACATTGGCAAATTATCGTGACATTGCAGTCAATCGCCATCGCGCTCGCTCGCTGGAAACATCACCCGACAGCCACAGGCCTGGTCTTATTTACCTACAGCTGTCAACCTGCGGCGTGGTTCTTGGCGTTGGACGCCCACCATCGTCAGGAGGGCATCAGGCGAAGCAGACGCATGGAAATGAGGTGCCATCTCTGCATGTATCGGTCCGGATCAAAAGCAGAGGGAATTTTGGTGACTTCTCCTACAGGGATTCCCAGCTTCACGCGGGAAAGGCACCGAAGCCATGCCGGCCCAGTGAAAGAGTTATATTGACTGCAACTGTCCATCCACCTAGTCTAAGTGTTGTATTGTGTGGCCTCATTCTTGAGAGAAAAGTCGCCCCCTCTGTCTTTTCACTGCTCCCATCATATTCGCATTCGTCCATTCTGCGAGCCCATCAATCATTCTTTTTGGGGTACTCGGCCGACACGTCCCCCGTCTTCTGTTCTCTCCTCTGTCATTCTTTGATGTTAGTCTTTCATTCGTTTCAACTTCAACTTCAAGCCCGCCAAGAACACCATTACACGATGCTCCGTCTTCGAACACTCCTGACAATCCTGCTTGCCGTCGTCTCTGGGGCGCTGTCGGCGCCGAACGACCCGGCGAAAAAGACGAAGGATCTCTTCGTTGTGGACTTCGCCTCAACCAACAGGGGCGGCTGCCAGAACGTGGGCGAGGCCGCAATGGACGGCATGATCAAGGACTGCCCCACGCTCGCCCAGGCCGGCCTGAAAGCTATCGACGAGCACGGGTCAAAGCCCGACGCCGCCCGGCTTCTGACAGCCTTCTTCACGATTCCCAGCATCCCGCTCCTGGCGGCGGATCTGGCGAACATCAAAAGTAAGTTACCTCGAACGGCCCCTATTTTGCATTCTTGTTTTTCCAGAAGGGCCTAATCGCTCGACTCGCAGCGAGGTACGAGACCGTCCGCAACTGGCTACAATAGGGCGGACCGACCGACGACGGTCGGCAGCCTAACAAGCCTCATCTCTACTGCTACCACGGCTCGACAAGAAGACGTTTTGAGACCCTGCTCTCGACAATACCGGTCAACCCGTCAAGAACAATAGGGGCAAGGTACAAACGTTCGGTGACGTGTACCCGACCTACGTCAATTCTAAGCATATACCGGTAAGAGCATGATTTCTTTCTTGACCTTGTCTACTTCAGGCTCAGCCTCAGGCGAGAGGCCAACTCCCAGCCCTCCCCCCTAGCCTCCGTGAACACGCCCGCTGAATCTGCGCCCCGCTCGACAGTACTGGAGCCCTCAGTTCAAGGTCGTCGTGTGGGACGAGGACTACAAGGACCCGGCCGGCGGCATCGGCGGCTATTGCCACGCCGCCGATGCCGCCGCGGCGACAAGGCGTGGCAATAGCCACCAGCCCACGGCGAGCGTCATCACGCTCTGCCCGTCGTCCTACGGCGGGACCAACCCGCTGCCGAGAACGCCGGCCATCAAGGGCCCGAGATCCGTGGCAGCCAATGCCGTCGCCAACGACGTGGTCAAGAGGACGAAGAAGGGCAACCAGGCGCTCCCGGACATCTACCCGACCGCCGTCACGCTGTTCCACGAGCTGTTCCACCTGATCCTCGGCAACGACAAGACGACCATGACAGGCTCGACCGCCGAGCAGTACATCGTCGCGATGATGATCAAGCTTCGGCTGGCAAACTCGCTGAGGAATCCGGAGACGTTCACCGCCGTGGCGGCGGCGTACGACTTCACATCCAACACATCAGCCGACTCGTCGGGCAATCGCGTTGAATTCTCGACTGGCTGGGCGACCCAGGGATAGGGGTCCTCCATTTATAGTGTCTGCCATCTTTGGTGTTTCTTATGTTTGGTTCCTCCTCCGCATTTGTTTGTTACTTCGTCGAAGGGTGCGGCCAGAACAGCGGCGACGAGTACGCGTATATTAGGGCTGGGATACAAAGTCTTGTGCGAAGTCCCGAGACTTTACCGATTCATCTTTGGCTTACGACTATACCTCGAAAATTGACGCTGTCTTGCGCAAACGCTTGGAGTTTGTTGCGGGCTATACCACCCGAGGATAGCTGATATCTATCACTGCTGCCGTTCACATATCATTCCTAAATGTATTGTCCATTATCTAGCTTTTGTCATTTCATGTGGGCGGTTCAAAGGAGGCCGTACGATAGGTATGTATTCGTGACGACGAATTTACTCGCAACAGAACACAGTCTTGTAATGTGGGTGGAATGGGTTAGGTCAATAGTACCCAATACTTAGATGAACTGCACTGGCGCTTCGAAATCCTTTGAAATAATTGTTGTGATTTGTCAATCTTCCATCAACAATACCCCCATGTGATGGTCCCGTCACGGGCTATGCTAGACCACATCCTCCTGACAATGGGGATCTGGTCTGGTGTGATATGGTGTCCGTCAATATCATAGCGGCCGTCGACCAACTCCTCCATCCTAGCCATCCTCCTCTCAGTAGCTCTCCTGCCACCCAATGTGAGACGGTCAAGCACCAGCCTCAGCCATTCAGCCACGTCTTCGTGGCCAGCAGCGACTGCCTCGTTTGCGGCGGTCCGACCAACGGCGTTTTTCCTGGCCAGGAGTACGATGGCCATCATGTACTTGGGCGGGTATAGAGGATCAACGTCGTTATGAAACTCGGGCTCGCCTTCTTCCAGAGGAACGTAGGCGACGGAACCGGACTCTATCTTAGGCGGCTTCCACTGGGAGTAGAGGAAAAAAATACGCCAGGCAGTGTCGATGACGTCGAGACGGCCCGCGCGGGCGGCGACGTGGAAGAGAGTATCCACGGCCTTGTTGCGTAGATAGAAGACGGATTTGAGGCATGTATCGTACCAGGAATTAGGCCTCCAATCTCTCCCGAAGCTCTTTTCGACGGAACTGAGGGCTTGCCAATTTCCGGCAGCGGCAGAAACGTGAACGGCTGTGTCCCCCGTGACGGGGTCTTTGACCCAGCGCACCAGGTCTCGAAATGCGATATTGTCCGGCAGGCCGGCAGGCCGACGTACCAGTAGTCTAAGAGGATTGAATCTGGGTCGCTAGTCTGGAAGAGGTCAAGAAACTTGCTGGTGGCCTCGGGGTCGAATCCCTCGGGGGGAGGCGAGGTGGCGTACGAATCATCTTCGGAATCGTATTCGGCCGGTTCGGCCGGTTCGGCCATGCTGCCTGGTGGGGATCTAGACTACACGGGTGGAACTTCGGATCAAGATGGCGAGGAGAATACGAAGAACTGCGCAAAGTGAAGTTGAAAGCGGCGGCGGTTGTAGCTGGAGAGACTAAAGTCAGATCACTCGGGAGGCCTGCGAATACGACCGGAGCTGGCGGTGTGCTATTGGCCGGAGATTGGGTGCGGGGGTGGGTCAGCGGCTATGGCTGCACCGACCGGAGGAGAGAATGTACACAGGACATGCTTGTCAGGTATAGAGCCTGCGCAAAGCTTCGTGAAACTACCGGATTGTCAGGCTAGCACAGATATAGGGTACTAAAACACTGGGATTGGGAGACATTAACACCCCGGCCGGGCCTTCACTCCACTCTCGGCCGGACCCACCGCCTGCGTGACCTTAGATGGGAGTCGAATCACAACCAACAGCATTTTTGGATCTTTGGTTCAAGTTTCATGCTTCGTTCCACGGAAGCCGTGGCGAACTACTGTATTAGGGAGACACTGGGCGGTTGTGACTAAGGCCAGCTCGGTAGACGAAAAGGAAGATCGTTCTAGTCTCATTTTCCTTCCTTTAGTGTTAACAGGCAGGCGTTTCTAGTCAGTACGACTAACGGAGTCCAGTCCCTCAATTCAATAATGACAGGAGGTCAATGGGTCTTTATGTGCTTGGCAGACTGAAGATCGATTCTTGGATTGCAACTGGATGGAGCCAAGTGTTGGGATGTACGTGCGTCCGCGCCCTCCCGGTCAATACAGACCCTTGCCCCGTTGGGCACATCGTCCTCTCAAAGTAGGTCAAAACGATCCGGGCTGAGGAACTCCAAGGCCTCCTCCCCAGTGATACCCTCCAGCTGCTGCCCCTCGGCGGTCCTGCAGCAGTAGCCCGGGAACTGGGTGTTGTGTCCGGCGATGTATCCCCAAGGCGGGTCGCACCCGTGGCGGCCGTTGTTGAGGTTGTCCTGGTTGATTTGGTAGACGGCACCTAGAAAGACTGCTGTTAGCCGTTAATTTCTCCAAGGGATCATTCGAACCGCATAAGGGTTTTCTCTGTATTCTTACCGTTGCTGCACTGGCAGACCGCGGGCACGCAGCAGCGAGGAGCAGAACTGAGAGTTTATCTTATCAGCGACGTGAAAGACGACGAGAATTCCTGCCATTTGCTTACAAGTAGTTGCAGCCACTGGCAGTCTGGCGCTGGTCCAGCGCCGCGTCGGCGGCGTCGGCCATGGGCGAGGCGGTGACCTGGGCCACTGCGAGGGCGAGCAGGGAGAGGGCGGTCTTGAACTGCATCTTGGATACTGGGGAGTTTCTGAGCTAGAGACTGGAGAATGGCTTTTTTCTTGGGGAGTTGATGATGGCCGCTACTTATAATCGAGAAAGGTGTTTGTGATGGCGCAACAGCGGCCTGGAGATACTGGAAACAAACCCTGGCCTGCCGACTGGTCAACCTGGCGGAGTCCTCATCCCTTCGTTCATCAAATTCAGCTGTTCTCGACGGAACTTTGGGAACTCGGTAATTTGTTGCTTGCCCAAGTGGAGTCAAAACTGGCATCATCACCACCATTGCTTCTAAAGGGTTCCAGTCTGGGGGCCAAATCTTCAATTTCATGTTCAACCTCCCAGCAGCCACACATGGTCATTGGGATGACATTAAGCCAACACAGCCCACAATGGATCATACCTATCTAGGTAGGTACAACGGGAAGAAGTGGATACAATGATAGCCCATCGGGCGTGGCGGAACCAAGACAGATGCTTGTTCATCTGGTTTCTGTGGGCTGATTGCCGTTGAACACAAAATTATCCACAAAGCCATCCTTACTTGCTACCTCGAAGGCGCGGCGATGGGTTCTCGGCCGAGCGATGGCTGCGTCTGCGGGCGCCCACATCACCCCGGTTCCAACCGCATACCCACACCGCGACCTCGATGCTACCCGGTTCCCCTGTATCAATTGCTGCAATGTCCTGGCGGTCCTTGTTCCAACAGCCATCGATGGTTCTTTGGTGCGTGTGGGAGCGGTCTTCTGTGGCGCGCTATTCACAAGCCTTTCCTTGGCTATCTGCCCAGAAGAGCCCAGGCGGGTATCCAGCCTGGGCATTGGCCATGCGGGCTTTTCACCCCTTTCTAAGTATCCTTCCGTTCTCGCCTAGCTGGTTGCGGACGTCCCAGTCGAAAGTCTCTTGAGTTCATGTTGCCCTGGGCCTTTCTCAGGCTTATCTCAAGCCGATGGTGCGGCACAAAGAGTTCGAAGATGGGTTGAGGTCTCTCCCATGTCGAAATGAAACCCGTGGAAAAGAATTAAACGAGAGCTCTTTCGCTTCGGCAGACACCATGACAGCTTAATCCGTCAGTTCAGTGTGTACAATATCTTGCTGGTGCTTCCGCGGCCGGCAGCCCTCTTCCTTTCCTCAGAAACGGAAGGTCACATAGTTGCCCTATCACACAAGATATATGAGACCCGTACTGGGGCTGTGTCTCATGCACGACTGGCTAAGGATACGAAAGATCCGTATTTCTCTATATTACAGGTCAAAAGTCGCCGCCCAGCAGATCTCGATAGTTTCCTGTAGGTCTCCCCGGACCTTGGACATCTGTGTGAAATCCACATCATTCCACGCGGGCCGACATCCATGCAGCTCAAAGGACAGGAACGGCTTCGCTTAGTCGATCCCCTGTGGCCGAAAGCGACGTCCCGATCCCTGCTGGAATTTCACGCAAGCCTCGGGCCCTGCAGGCCGCAAAAGGACCTTATCATCCGACCCCCCACCACTTCTTACACCCATACTCACCAAGCCGTTGCGGCACGCGGTCCTTACCGAAGACGATCTAGATGAGTCCGTCCTGGCGTTTCTGCTACCTTGAACCAACAGCCCATGAAGGTGGTCTGATTTAGGTTCTGACCGGCGCTGAAGACCCCATTGTACGTGAAGGGTAGCCCGAACTGATCGCTGCGATAGCAACGCGACTAGACGATACCACGTCGTCCCAACAACGAACACCGGTACGCCTTGCAACTTGCGGTTGAAGTTGGGATAACATTTTTCTGATCCATAAATACAAGGTTTGTGTGCACTGCGCTGCTTTTCCAACAATGATACAATTTTCATTAATAGCAGTACCGATGCGGAGAAACGGCCCGGAGGCCGGGCCGCGAGCTTCGTGCTGTCCGATGACGATCCCAATGGTGTAATGCGGAACGGTCCGCAAACTTGCCCGGTAGCCCATAAATACACCAAGTTCTCTGGAACGCGCTTCGGTATGAACGATCCCTCGGAACATTGTCGATGCATTAGCTGCAGGCGTCGCGGGGCTGTTCCACCGTAAGAGCCCCCGCACATTCAAGGAACAAGTTTTCCGGTTCGACAGACGCAACTGCGCCATCGCGAGTTTCGTATCATGTAGGCATGGTGTACAAGTCATGACAGGCCGCGATGAGGGACCGGCCCGGAAAATGTCCCGGGCTATGCCGTAGACGCGACCTCTCGCACGTCTCTGCGAGGATAAAATCTGTCAGGGGAGCTGGCGAACGCGGAGGACTCACGACGTGCGAACGACGACGCCCACCATGGCCGGCCTGCGCGGTCTCGTACTTGCAGCTTTAGCTTTCAGCTTAACAGTCTCTGCCAGAACAGTGCAATGTGATGCGGCCCAGTCGTCCGAATCTTCGTCGAGGAGCGGCCCCGTCGCGAATGTGCGCAACGGTACGCTGCGGGGTCTGAATCTCCCTTTCTACAAGCAAGATCTTTTCCTTGGCGTGCTTTTCGCGGAGCCTCCGGTAGGCGGTCTCCGTTTTCGTCATCCGGTTCCGTATCGGTCACGGTGGAACGCTTCGCGAGATGCAACGGTTCGCTCCCCGTCCTGTCCGGGCTACGCCGGCTTTGATATCGGGCTCAGCCTCGGCGAGGATTGTCTCACCCTCGATATTGTTAGACCGGAAGGGGCTAAGAACGGCAGTGCCCTGCCGGTTCTGGTGTGGATCTATGGCGGCGGTGAGTAATTACCTCAGCTTCCGTTGGCTTGCGGTCCGTCTTCCTGCTGAGTAAAGACCTGAGCAGGATTCACTGCTGGAGGAAGCGCCGATTCTCGATACAATACAACGTACATGGTCCAGCAGTCGGTAGCGATCGGGAAGCCAGTCATCGTCGTCTCGATCAACTATCGCGTTGGTGGGTTTGGCTTCCTGGCCTCCAACGAGGTCGTGGCCGCCGGAGTGGCCAACATCGGCTTATTCGACCAGCGGCTCGCCTTGAGATGGATACGCGAGAATATCAGGGCCTTCGGCGGCGCCCCCGACGCAGTTACCATATGGGGCGAGAGCGCCGGGGGCTTCAGCGTTGGCTACCATTTGGTCGGTTTCGACGGCGAAAACGAAGGACTCTTCCGGGCTGCGATCCTCGAGAGCGGCAACGCCCTGGGGCCGGCGAGTGAGTGATACTGCCTCCACGCCTGCCTCCTCTCCCCTGCTCAGAACCTCTGCAGTCGATTCCCCAGGAGACTTGAACTCCACCTACCAACCTTGCTAC
Source organism: Colletotrichum musicola (assembly GCA_014235935.1). Classification (NCBI taxonomy): domain Eukaryota; kingdom Fungi; phylum Ascomycota; class Sordariomycetes; order Glomerellales; family Glomerellaceae; genus Colletotrichum; species Colletotrichum musicola. The sequence goes on from WIGM01000975.1 coordinate 13,176, forward strand.
GATCATGTCGTCGACTTCGTCGGCTGCGGCGGAGCTTTTGACACGCTCGATTGCCTGAGAAAGGCACCTTTTGAGAAACTGTTCGGCGCATTTTACTCACAAGTCTATACCCCCATACTCGACGACACATTCCTGACAAGATTGCCCTCGGAGTCCTTTGCCAAGAACCTCGTCACCAACGTAGCCATCCTCGCGGGCTCCAACACGGACGAAGGCACTGCGACGTTCTTCGGGCCGAGGGGAACGCTAAACAACGACAGCGATGTTTTTGCCCTCTTGAAAGGCATGGGGAAGGGATTGGCAGACGAGACCGTTGAAGACGCTATGCGGCTGTACCCCGATGATCCTCCAGATGGGTGCCCGTTCAATACTGGCTCCGAGAGGTTTGAAGAGCATGGATTCATGTACAAGCGAGGCGCAGCCATCGTGGGAGACGCAGTTATCCACGCTGGGAGGCGCCAGCATACGGAATTCTTCGCAAATCGGACCGGGTCCCTCCGGAAAAGTGTCTACTCCTATCGCTTTGATCAGTCGCCCTGGGACAATTCATTGACGTTTGTCGCGACTGATTCGCCAGTATCTTCGACTCATTATGCCGAGGTATTCCACCGTGGACTCCTCCCCGACCTAGGTATGAGAACAGACTGACACTTTGTCATTAGATATGCTTTGTATTCAATAACCCTTCTGTCTCAAACACAAACTGGATCGGGCCGTATGCCAACTTCACCGACCTTGCCAACTACATGTCCCGCTCATGGGTGGCGTTCGCGCACAGCTTGGATCCCAAGTTTGACGGATCCACTATACATTGGCCAGATTACTCCGACGGAAATAAAAACATTGTATTTTCCGTCGGGAACATCACGGTAGAGAATGATGACTGGAGATCGGACCAGTTGAGGTTTTGGCAAGGGACTTGGCCTGACTTGAAAACTTGATCTTGTAAATCTCTAAGGATTTCTGCTTCATTCTTCAGGCTGTGCATAATACTCGGGACCAGTACGACATTGCTGCGAATTTCACCGTTTAATATCTTAGTTTGACACAGAAGATATGCTCCCTACGTAACCTATCAGGACTTGCACACGCCGCATCGTGCATCGGCGGTCTAACGCAGTCAAGTAGGTGGTAGGGCGTCCTTTGGGGTACGCCATCCGACTTCCACATCATAGCCCTCCGTGCGAAAGAGCATTTCGAGATCCGGGAGGGTGGCTAGGCGTCCCTTGCAGAGTGGCATGTTCAGTAGGAACGTTGGTTCCAAAGTCCCCTCGGCCCCGCCCGTGCCGTTCCCGTGCATGATGGCCCGAGGGAACGCCCGCTGAGCAGTGCCGGCTGAGATTGGACGAACCCCCCTCCCCGGCTGATTGGGGGAAATTGAGTTCAAGGCATTGCACAAGCTTGAACTGCCAAGCGAGAGGAGTCGTGATGCTCCGAATGTCCGCAAAAGCTTTCAGTGGGGGCCGTTTGGCCTTGGCCAACTGACACGCAGGAGTTTGTGTAAAAGCCCACGGATTCAAAGCACAGATTCTCAGGCAAAGAGGTTTTTGACCACGAGTAGCATATTGACAGGAGAGACTATGAGTATCAAATGACTCCACAGCAAGCCGACAGCCTGCCGTACCGACATTTCCTCTCACCCACCGACCGTCTGTCTACTGGAGATCTCTAGCCAACCTGCTTGAGGCCGTGGCAGATCAGGTCGCCGTTATCGTTGCCGACGATATCATCTGTGTCCACATTAATTACAGCTCTTGGCACAAGAACCACGGGGCCGATGGAAACTTACTCAGCTCGATTATGGAGAAGACCTCGTTGTTGCTGCACCCGTTGCAGTTGCACTGGTACCTCGAGCCAATGAGCTGGCAGAACCTCGTCGCGCACGAGGCGGCGTACCCTCCTCTGTGAGAAACGTGGGTTAGTTGGGAAGGGAAAGAGGCGGATGACGACGGCCACGATCGAGGATGCCCCGGGTGAAAGACGGGGGCCGAGACGAAATTTCATGCAGATAGCTGATCTGCACATCGGTCACTAGGGAATGGGGGCTCCGTCTCACCTCGACGCGCTGGCCAGAGTGCCGCAGCGGTTTGCGAGGCACAGGTTCAGGGACAGGTGGCTTGTCTTCCACGCGCCGCTGATGGTGCGGCAGTTGGCGTACAAGAGCGTCGGGTACTGCGCGTTGAGAGTGAAGCTGCTGCAGGACGCGGCGAAGCCGCCGAAGAGGGTCATCTCCTGGCGCGGAGAGATGTCCGCGGGGGAGGTGTCCTCAGGTAGAGCTGCACCGAGGACCTCGAGCGGCGCCAGGAGGACGGCCGCACAGGCACTGACGAGGATGCTGGCTTTCATGATGACTTG
>WIGM01000976.1:0-15523 GCA_014235935.1 Colletotrichum musicola
AGGGAGCACGGGTCCGAGGAGGCGCCGAGGGGGTTGGCGTCCCACTTGTGAGGCCAGTTGCGGTTGATGTCGCGGCCGAAGCAGGAGGAGTTCCTGGCGTTTGGGGGAGGGGGTTGGCGGTTCTTTCGCCAGAGACGGTCGGTTGTATGGGTGTGGACGAAGCCTGAAATCTGTCAGGGAGTCTGTCTTGCCTGGGGATTTGGACGGCTGTGTGCTTACCATCTGGGTTTACGATTGGGAAACTCCATATGTCGAAGGCGTCTACAAAGCCAGTTGTCCCATTCTCTTTGCCGTACCCCTGGATGAGTTGCAAGGTGAGGTATTCAACCACCTGTTTCACTCCGTATCAGTTTGGCTCACCTTTCGATAGACTGCAAGACACTCACCGGAGCAGATATCCATTCCCTGGCATGAACCGTCCCATGCCATAGTACAGCCGGCTTTCCAGGGCCTCCAGCACCCCAAATGTGAATCCCAAAGATGTCGCGTCCCTCGTGCGACGTCCCCGACGACACGATCTCGGAATTGTTTGGGAACGCCTTGTGTAACGTCCCCATGTACTCTTTATGCTCGTCGTACGGGTGGTACGCATCATACCAAGCCATGTCGTCGAGATGTCTCTTCCATACGGGCCGAGCAGCCGACTCCGCAGCGATCGAGGCGCCCAGATCCCCGTGCATCACGCTGTAGTCTAGCCCCAGCGCCCGGAACGCGGGGAGCTGGGCCGGGGCAATGGCGACGTCGACATGACTGTTCTCCACGCCGTCCCACTCGTCGTGTTTGACCTTGACGAGCTTTTGTTCGACTTCAACCTGCCTGGCTCCGGTCGTGACGCGGAGGACCTGGTATCCGTCGTAGGAGACCTTCTTAGCAGCAGCAGCCGCTAACGCGGGGAGAAGAGCGGAAGGGCGCATGATAGACTGGAGACGTAGAGAACGGTGTGCTGCTGCTTCTCTTCCAGCAAAACGTTTACGAATGCGCTGCCTTTTAAATCTTCCCGATCGTATGGTAGGCTTCGCGCAAGGCGGTGCTCCAAGCCGGAGTCACCCATGGACCGGAGCAAAAGGAAGTTTCCGACTGATCTCAACCCTAGCCCCAATCCCGACTCAACCCCTCAATTTTATGGGAGCGTTGTATTGAAGGTTTCCGGAACAACCGTTTTCGCTTTCCCTACCGTTCTGCACTCTTGGCGCACCTTGTCGTTAACTTTGGCCATCGGAGTCAACCCCGCCCGATCGCCGGTTTAAAGTATTAACCTAGCTTGACTCGGCCTCGTTGGGCATATTCTTAGGCCCAATTGTGGCAGAGCTCCAGAGAATTTTGTAAATTCTTGGCGTACTTTCTAACCGCAAAGCCCGACAGGAAGCTTTGTCGACCAACGACAGCTTATCCGGCAATCAGTGATTCCTCTGACGATACCCATCGTGACAGCAGGGCTGTTCTTGGTTAGGTGACGATAGCGCGCATCGGAGTATACGCGTGAAGTGTGTTCCTTATGTTTCTTTGCACTCCAAGTCCCGCTATGACTGGAATTCGAAACCGGTAACGATGTTGGGAGCTGTCTGCCCGGTCAAGTTGGCTCGCCAGGTCGATGTGTCAAGCCGACTCTTGTCACTGACCGCATGTCCATCGTCCTACTTCTTCCTACGGCCTAGCACACGGAGGCTTTCCCTGACCAAACAGATTCAAGAGATTTACTAAGCGCGTGGAATACTGGCAGTGACTGGCTAGATAGTTCGAACTAGACCTAGGGAAAGTTTGAAGAGACAGTGGCTGGGACTTGGGTGAACGCTATAGCATAGATACTCAAAGTGGAAGCAGAACAAGTACAGAAATCATGATATTGACGATGGTGATTAAGCTGTCTATGGAAACCTGGTACTGGCTGTGTCTTGAACTGTTCTCTCCGGAGAAATACAGTCTGTAGACTAGAAGACCATAAAATTAGCAGAAACTTACCCGGGAAAAGAAGTATTATAGTTGCACTCTGCTGTTGACTAGCTAGCCGGAATACATAACGACTAAGAATGACAAAGAATATACTCTATATAGGTATGTGGTCGGGTTCCTACGGATTCTGTTTTATGAAGTCGTAGATGCGTCTGGTCCGTTCCGAAATGTTGTTACCGGACGGACTGGTGGCCAATAGAGGGCTGCAAATGGTGACGAAATCGTGCTACTAAAATGCGTATACCCCAGTCGCAGGACGTACGGATATAGCCCGCGGTGTCGATGTAGGTAGCCATGCGTTGTGCAAGTATGACATGAGAGCAGCTGTGGTGGCCTGAGGCCATGGTCACACAAATATTTGGTCGATCATCAGTGAGACATTGACGCGTAAGACAGATTGAGGGGGTCATATATGCCTCCCAAGGTTGAATCCTGCCCTTAATCTCCCCATTTGACGATGCAAAACAGATACCACGTTGTTCTCCCGAGTCTTTATGCCCAGGCAACGCTATCAGACACTGAGAAAACAAACTATCGGCAATGGAGTGGGCACCATGGGCTGGCCCCGTCAACTGCAGTCTTCTACCCGCTAATCGCTTTAGTGAGGTAACCTCATATGGAGATATATCAGGCCCAGGTGTATGCTATTATCCAACTGGCTCTTCTAGTAAACGAAAGCTCTAACAACAATGTCCATATACTGTAGGTCGTTTTAGGTTTCATCCTCACTGCTTGGGTGACTGTACTCGTCGCGGTCATCGCCTACTTCGTCTCAGAAGATGCAGAGAACCAGCAACAGTCGAAAGGAAATCTCGTCGACGAAGTAGTACTCAAGTCCACCAGCAAACTAAGTTGTACGGTAATCACACATACTGCGAAGTTGTTTACATCAGTACTTTCGGCTTGGTTGGCCGCAGTCTTTGGTCGAGAGCGAATCAAGCGTGCCCTATCTGCAGTGAGTCAAAAATTGAACCCAGATGGAGAGAAGTAGCTCGGATGCTGATGACTGTCAGTCTCTTCTGGCCCTAAGTGACCTCCAGATTTTCACTGGTCTAGCACTTAACTATTGTTAGCGGCTTCTTCGCCTTATGCCCGTCGGAGAATCATCCCGATGGTCTTCCTGCCTACCATTGGCAAGTGTTAGTTCACATGGCCTGGTTCGCCGCCGTCACCCATCAAGGAACGCTTATTTCATGCATCGGGATTTCCAAAAGCACCGCTGGCAGAGGAACGTCCGCCTCACTCTAATGGGTGCCCTGCTGGTTTTACTCCTTGTCGCCATGGTGCCAACGCCATTTTTCAACTGGTATAGTAGGCGCTTTCTCGTGGAATTCAAGGGGCTGTCATCGGAGAGGCTTTTTGAATTCTACTCACTTGCTCGGTCAGCCGCTCGACCAGTTTCACCGGCGCTGTGCTTCTTTAATGTACTCAGCGCCGCCAAAATGTTCGACGTGGCACCTTCTTGTCAAATGGGCGATCTTCACATCCTCGACGGGTTGTCATCGCCGAGAAATCACAGCAACACGACTCGTTGGAGACGCAACCCTGACATCTATAGAGCGGAGGATGGAGAAGCAGGAGATCGGTTAATACGCCAAATAACTTGCGATTTTCACGCACGCCTGATTGAAACTACATCATTTCAGGCCGCAATGCTTGGGATGGCGAGCCTCATCGTCTTGTTTGTCGCGAATGCCCTGAGGCTCTTCGGGACGCCGTCGGTTGTGTGGCGAACGCGCGTTCGGCCTCTGATCAGTCGCTTCAGCCGACTGGTGGTTGAAGCTGTGTCAACCCACTTACTAGCAGTCATGAGCCAGGACCAGAAAACTGCAGAAATCCTTGTGGTGAGGCCATTATCAGCAGCACACCTGACGGGTCGCATCTTTCTCGATTTATCTTCCTCAGAATTTGCAAAGGTAATCTTATCATCAGTCGTCACTGGGTATTTCGGTAGACACCTGACGCTAACTTCACTCGAATTCTAGATTTTTCTATTGATTTTCTCTCTTGTACTGGGTTGCATTCGACTTTACCCACCGGGCGACCCAATTAAACATACTATTCAGCAGGAGACCTGGTCATTTGGACAAATATTGGGCGTTCTTATGCCTCTCAGCCCACTGGCTCTGGTGATACAAGTGCTTCTAAACGGCGGTAGCCATGCCTGGCAGACTGCAAGAAACACACAACGATCAGAGCCACCTCAGAATGCCTTCAGAGACAATGAGGAGGATCCTAACGTTGCCTCCGATATAGAGTTACATGAACTTAGCACTCGGCAACTGCAAGACAGCAACCATGAAGGTGACATGACAGCTTTATCGACAAGCAGACCTGCGTCGCGAGGCGAAGCTAGCAGACCTCCAGGTACTGTGGCTACCATTATTGAAAGCAGCGAGTGTCGATACAGCCACTGGATGTATACCGCGGTGTGGCTTCTGGTGGGTATATTCATGCTGCTCATTTCTGCCGAGCTACTGTACATTCATCTGGAATGGTCGAGGCCCAAGAGGTTGCTTATCTTGTTTGCGGTGGCCTCTGGGACCTTCCCGGCTTGTTGCTACGTAACCATCCTTCTTGGCCTCTCTCTAGACAGAGCCAGCCCTGGAGGGAGGTTTGATCGACGTCGCGCTGATGATATCCGAAGCACCGCTTCGTGGCTATCGCAACTATTGGTTACGGCATGGGCGTTTTTGCTGATCGGATCCGTTGTATTCGCGCTTCTGCAGGTCAGAAGCTACATGGGATCTCGAATACCTGCTTCAAGAGCTGACTGGATATGGTGGTTCGTGGCGTTAGGATACTGTCCGATTGTCTTGTACTTCTTTTGTGGCTTGTTCCGACTTATGTGGGTGCAACTGAAGCGATGGTCAGGTCTTGTACAAACGTTCATTTCCCAGGTATAGATAAGTACACATGCTCGTAAAGATCGTAAGTTGTAACTTGAGGAAACAAGGAAGAATTGATTTATCTCGGATATACCCCTAGCACTTAAGCACTAAAATTTACCTTCTCGACCAAGCGTTCTCGTAACGCGTCGAGATATCTGTAAGCGGATATGGAACACGCTGGTAACTACCATAGGGTGCTGGAGAATACTAACATAAGCCACTACTCTGTAACTGCGTTAACAAGTTCCTTTGTGGCAACCTATGCTGTTGCTGAGACCATAGTCGAAGCCCATGACATCTGCGGCATCTACAACCATCATATCGACGAGGATAACACCTGCCACATCGGCCGAACCATCCCTCGTGCGCTCGTGGAGATTGAGCAGCGCGAGCGTTGTCTCGCAGTTGGCTGTGACATATCCCCCAACCCCCCGAAGCGGACGCCGCCGGATTTGTGAACCGCTACCAGTACATGATGCCCGACAGATGTACAGTCAAATACTCGATTCTCTGCCGCTTGAGCTGATATGGATTAGAAACCGGACAGCGGGATGCCTGATCAAGAGTCCAGCCCGCTTCTAAAGGGGTGCCGCTAATTTCCAGTCATTTAAAATCACTCGCAGGGTGAGGATCTCGGTATCCACGAGGATTGCAACGGTGGCATTTGCTTCTTCATGAACGACCGAAGGGAAAGCTTGTCGACCCGACAGTGGGTCCCTATTGCCACATGACAGACATCGAGTGGGATATTGAGACTCGAAGATGGAGAAGACATAGAAACAGAGAGGGACCTGCAGAACCAGGATCATATTAAGGGTCTTTTCTTTTTACAAAAGAGCGTTTTGTCCGTATGTTTCTGACTTACAGAAGTCGCGAGCCTTGATGGGCGGCCAGTCCTGCATGGAAACCACAAGGGCCATCCCGGAGAGACTCTAACCCGCCGGAAATTCTTCCAATGCGAATTGTTTGCCAGCACATTCTGATTCGACCCAGCCAGCACTTCTTTCCGTGTGCTCTCTACTAATAACAGCAATGACACCCGTCAAATGACGATCATAGCTCTCCGCAACTCCAGCGCTCTTCCAACTCAGCTTGTCGACGCCTTCGACATCCCCCGCTAGCCTTCGTTTCCCCTCGCAATTCAGAGTTTGCTCCGAGGCCGCCTCCCCACACAAACAGGCCCCGCCTCCTCGGAGAGGAAGCCCACGTACCAACAATGGCGCCAAAAACCCCAGACGGCTCGGCCCCGAAGCCGGTCCAGGTATCCAGCAAGAAGATCATCCAGGAGCAGCTCAAGCACCTGCAGATCAGCCCACAGACCCAGCAGCAGGACGAGATCCTCTCGAGCCCGCTGCTGACGGTGCCGCTCGTCGAGCGGTCGCCGCCGTCGCAGTTCGGCCTCTTCGGCGCCAACGTCGTGGAGGACTGGACGTCGTCGCTGGCCAACAGGCGGCTGTATCACAACGTCGCGTGCCCCTCGAGCGTGTTCATCTGCGGCAGCCAGGGCTCTGGGAAGAGCAACACGCTCGCGTGTCTGCTGGAGAACTGTCTGATCCCCAGCAAGCTGGGCCAGCTGCCGAACCCGCTGACGGGGATCGTTTTTCACTATGATAGCTTCGTTTCGGACTCAGGAGGCTTGCCGTGCGAAGCTGCGTTTCTCGCGTCCAGTGAGAAGGTCTCCGTCCGGGTCTTGTGTGCCCCGACGAACATACGCACCATCCAGGCATGTGAACTCAAAGTCCTCAGGGGGGTTGATGACTTAGATGCCCGCGAGTGCTGACAACTCAACAGCGAATGTACAGCGGGATCCCGGGTGTCAGGATCGAGCCCCTCAGGCTGACCGACAGGGACCTGAACACCAGGCGGATGAACGACCTGATGGCGATCGCGGAGGGCGCAAGCATGCCCCTCTACCTGCACGTGGTCAACCGGATTCTGCGGGACATGCGCACAGAGCAGCAGCGGACCGGGTCCGGGTTCAGCTACCAGACGTTCAAGAGGCACCTGGACAAGGCGGACCTCACTCCGATGCAGCGGGGTCCGCTGGGTCAGCGCCTGGACACGCTGGAGAGCTTCATGGCCGAGGGGAAGGGCGGAAAGGCAGGCAGCACGGTTGGATGGGAGCCCAAGGTACGTCTAACGCCCCTGAATGTCGAGCGTCGTGTGACTAACGATCTTACCCGCAGGCCGGCCAGCTCACGGTGGTCGACCTCTCATGCCCTTGCGTGACGGCAGAGCTCGCATGTTCGCTGTTCAACATCTGTCTCTCGCTCTTCCTCGAGCAAAAGTCCTCCGTGGGCCGTGTCGTCGCGATGGACGAAGCTCACAAATACATGCGCGACTCGGCCGAGAGCCAGGCCCTCACCAACTCGCTGCTCGAAACGATCCGGCTTCAGCGACACCTGGGCGTACGCGTTCTGATATCGACGCAAGAGCCGACCGTTTCTACAAAGCTACTTGATCTCTGCTCCGTGACGGTGGTGCACCGCTTCACATCCCCGGACTGGCTGCGGACGCTGCGGGGCCACCTGGCGGGCATATCGTCCATGTCCGTCACGGCCGCCGCGGACGGGGACAAGCAAAGCACGGCCGTGAAGCCGATCGCCATCGGCGGCAAGGGCGAGGATGCCGTGCTGGAGCTATTCGCCACGATCGTAGCGCTGCACACGGGACAAGCGTTGGTGTTTGCGCCGAGCGCCGTGCTTGGACTCGGAGCCAAGGTTAAGGACCGCGAGGCACCGATCTTGCGGCTTGCTCATCGGGCGCTGAAGGTCAAGGTCCGGTCCCGGCTGACCAAGGACGGCGGCAAGACGGTGATGGCGTAGGTGGACATTGGATTGATGTAATGGAGCAAAGAGGCACAGGATGACCGCGATGCGAGGGAGCATGTAGAGGCGTGGGTGTTAGGAAACAATTAGGTAAGCGGTGATTGGGAGAAGAATCAGTCGTCATACTTTGTCACATGTTGGTCAAATACGGCGGAGTATGACAGTGCATTCCTTCCACCGAAGAAGGCGGTGAGAAACGAGTCGTTTTTGGCGCCGATGATATAGATTCTCGGTGACGAACGAAGTCCTCGGCATAAATATTACCGAAAATACAAAACATGGACAATGCAGTGCGCCTTCCTTTGGGGGCGTGTGGTCTGGGCCGGTCGATGCGCGGTGGTCACTTATCGATAAGCTTATCTCCGATAATGCAGCAGCCAATCTGGCATTTGCCCCTGACACGTGCTGTAGGGACGGCCTCCGGTGCACTGAGCTTGGAGATTCCAGCCTTCTGGAAGCTTAAGTCCGTTCCTTCCTCATCATTAGGCACATACCACCAAAGCTCAATACACTGTAAGATCCAAGAGAAAAAAGCGGTGATGAATCACAGCAGAGGTACAACATGATTCTCCAGCGGGGCAAAATCGTCTCGGTTAGTCATCATCTGGGGTAAATCGAGATGACCAACGGAGAATGGAGACAGCAGCCAGGTGCACGGCCCAGGAAAAGGGATAGGGCAACCGAAAATTTTCACGATGCCCTCGCTCCACGCTCATTTAGGAAAGCGGGTCATCCGCCACCACACCCACCGAATCCCCATGTCTGGGCCTCATCTTTCGCCCTGTTTCGGCAGCGCCCAACGGCCGTCGCGCTTGCCATTGTTCATTTAGTGGCAGATACGGACCCTTTGTTTTAGCTCTTACTTTGTCCCTTTTTTTTTTTTCTTTCTTTTACGAGCGGCAATATCTTCCACTCCTTCTCCCGACCCCTCTACTCCGGTCTCGCTCCTTCTTCTCAACGTCAACCCCACCACCGCCCAGGTCCACACGGAGAGGAGACGCGGAGAGAACTCGATAACGACCGGAAGAACGGCCTCAAATGAGATCGGCAGCCCATCCGCTGCCGCCGTCGAGCAGCCTGCCGCCCCTGCGGTCCCTCGAACAGCTTACCGAGGCCGACATCACAGCCGCCCTTCAAGGCTTGTCGACCATCTACTGCCCGCTGCCCGTCTCCGTCGCCTTCCAGCTGAACCCTGACCACAAGGCCGCCCACCAGGCTGCCCAGGTTGTCGACTCTGGTTACGTCTCCGAGACGGACGACGATCACGAGGAGGTCGATGGCGTAGACCACCACCTCGCCGCCCTTCGTGCCGACGCCTTCGAGCGCAACTTCGCTGAGCGCTGGCTGACCGGCTTCATCGCCCGCGCCGAAACCCTGTCGTGCTTTGAGAGCGAAGACGCATGCCAGCTCGCCCTGGATCAGGCCTCCTGCGTGCTGGAGTCCTTCTTCGCCCCTCCTCCTGGGGACGATGACGATGAAGAGGAGGATGACCAGGACTACTCCCGCGACTTTTCCTTCGAGCTCGCCCTCCCGACAAGCAGCCGCACGCCTATTGCCGTCCGCCTCAACGACCGCCTGGCAGGGACCAACTCCGCCGACCCGGACGACGTGGGTCTCCAGAGCTGGGGCGCCTCCATCGTCCTCTCGGACCTCATGTGCGCCGACCCGGCACGCTTCAGCCTGAGCCAGCTCGATCTCGGTTCCTCGCCACGCATCATCGAGTTGGGCGCGGGCACGGGACTGGTCAGCCTGGCACTGGGCAAGATGCTGCCGCACCTAGGCGCGCCGAACGCTACCGTCGTCGCTACGGATTACCACCCGGCCGTCATGGCTAACCTGCGGACCAACGTCGAGCTCAACTTTTCCAATTCAAACCCCATCAAGACGGCGGTGCTCGACTGGTCCGCACCCGTGCTTGAGGCGCCGCTGGACGTCCCCGCGCCGATGCTCATCGCCACGGACGTCATCTACGCAGCAGAGCACGCAACCTGGCTCCGGGATTGCGCGACACGGCTACTCGCGCCGGGGGGCGTGTTTTGGCTGCTCGTTACAGTGCGGCGGAACGGGAGATTCAACGGAGTTAGCGACAGCGTCGAGGCCGCCTTCGCGGCGGAGGACCGGCCGCGCGGAAAGGAAGGGAAGCAACTTACAATCTTGGAGAACGAGATAATTGAGAAGCGCAAAGAGGTCGGAAGGGGCGACGAGAGCGGCTACAAGCTGCTTCGGATCGCATGGGCATAATACGCGACATAGAAGCGGGGACGGACATATGAGACATGAGATACGACGATGCATTAGACAAATGCTAGAACTAGACCATAGATTCTGCAAAGACAATAGACATAGAGGCCTCCCGCCATCGAGGGCGGAAGATAACTGGAACCCAAGTGTGAACGAAACAGCCGATGCTATGTCCGTTTAGTGGATGAGGTCGCCGGGCGACAGCAGCACCTGATCCCGCTTCGTCACTCGACGCTCCGGACCCCTGCATCGCAATTCCGTTCGGCGCCACGACATCCCGGGCTCAATCGGATGTACGTTATCGCAAACACGGCTACGGGTGTCGTGTCGAAAAATGCCGCGCCGAGACGCGGGAGTGGCTGGCCGGTAGACAAGACGAGACGGTGGGTTGATCCGGCACATTCCAGTGGTTTGCTAGACGAAAATCCTTCGCGCCGCTGGTCACGCGACATTGAGAACATTCCGTCAACCGAACAAAGAAAACCTAGAAAGGGACCATTGCAAGAAGCCAGTCTGAACGCTTCGTTTGGTATCAGTGCACCGGATGAGGCATGAACCCCCAACTCTGTGACAGACAACCCCAAATATCTCCGCCGCGTATATCAAACGACGCCATCCTGGAGCAGATCCAAGGTGCACTGTAATTGCCTAGTAACCCTATCGGACCCCCTCCGGAGGCTTAGCAAGCAGCCACGGCCCGGTCTCCAATTTTTTGACAGCCCCCACATCGGGGCCGGGCCTCCGCGGAGCGGGCCATGGAGGGAAGGAACTAAAATAAAAATAAAACAATGGTCGACGCGACCGCGTCTTGCAAAGCGCGACAGCTTCAACAACTTACAGCTTCCAGAACACGACACGCCGCACCGCCACGACTAGCCAGCGCCGTGCCAATTTTCCTGCAGACCGACATAGAGAAATTTAAATAATATTTTAATCGCCCAATATGCCTCGAGGAAGACCTCCCAAGAAGGCTTCAGAGCAAGGTATGCACAGTGCTCGGCGTCACCTCCCCCCACCACCACCACCACCATCACCACAATGCAAATGCGTCAGCGCTAACAAATCGCCCAAAACGCGCCGCAGACTTCCCCTACGGCTCGATCAAGAAGATAGTCAACCACTCCCTCGACCCGCAGACCCGCCTCGTGACCCTCACCGTCTCCCTCGCGGCCAACAAGGAGCACCAGATATCGGAGTGGGACGCGCAGGAGTTCCGCCCGGAGCTGCTGCAGTCCTACTGGGACTCGTTCGCCGGCAAGACGCGCCAGGACGTCCTGGGCATCGGCGAGCTGTACCACCCGTTCCGCATCCTCCGCCACCGCCGCGTGCGCGGCCAGTGGCAGGTACTCGTGCAGTGGCTGGGGTACACGGCCGCCGGGGAGGACGTGTCGTGGGAGCCCGCGAGCAAGCTGAGGCACGACGCGCCCGACGTCGTCGTCGACTACATCAAATACGTCGAGGACGAGGGGGCCAGGGCCGCGCTGCTTGGACCGCTGGCCGCGCCGGAGGCTGGGACGGAGGAGAAGGGCGATGAGCAGAAGGAGAGGGCGAAGCCGGTGGCTGAGGCGGTTGCGACGCCTGCCCCGGTGAAGAGTGCGAAGCGCAAGCGCGAGAGCGTCGTTGGGGAGGCGGAGCCGGTTAGCGACAAGCGCAGACGCTGTGAGTACCCAACACCGCGTCTGCGATCTCTAATCGACGCAAGACGAATACTAACTACATCACACCCACAGCATCGCGATACGAATCCACCCCCACCGCCGCCGCCAAAACCCCCGCAACAAAGCCCTCAGCAACGAAGCGCAGACACTCCGAGCTGCCCGATGCCCCAGCCCCGCAGGCGACCCCGAAATCCATGCGGCGGCAGTCCAAGATCCCCCCTCCCGCCGAGGACGTCGTCTCGACCACGACGACGACCACAACCACCGTCGTAGCCTCCTCGCCCGCCCGTCCGCAGCGCCGCAAGAGCTCGCGCGCCTCCTCCGCCGCGCCGAGCGCCAGCGAAGCAACGACGGCCCGCCGGCTCAGCCCCGCCGACGTGCCGCGCACGATGCTCTGGTTCATGGACGACTTCACCGTCGGCGACATGCAGAAGGTGTGCCGCTTCATCGACGAGCACTGCTCGGGTAAGCTGCGACTGCCGCTGTACAGCGGGGGAAACTGGGACGGCAAGGCCGCGAGCGGGAGGTGGGAGGACGTGTTTATGGTTAGTCCGCTGGGCCGGCTTGGGAGGTACGACGATGACGAGGAGGAGGAGAAGGAGTGAGGTGCGAAGTGGTTTTTTTGCCTCGGCGTTTCTGGGCGGGAGAATGCGTTGTCTTTGGCCATCTTTTTGCCTCCTCGGGTTTGAGAAAGAAAAAGGAGAGATTGTTTTCAATCGAGAGCTGGGAAAGTGTTGTTTCCCCCATCCTCACCCTGTAGGTCTCGTCCAGATGAAGACTTGTTAGGTAGTTTGTCTACGAATCACGAATGTTTTTTTTCCGGTCAAACCTGTTCCTCGATTCTACCGATATTGGTCTTGTGATAACTGCGAATGGTTCAATGGGAACGAGTGGTGTTTTCCACATGTGGCAAGCAACGATCGTCCCTCCTTGGCCCCCCCCCCCCCCTTCGCTGTTGCCGGCGCTACTTAGGTTGAAACTGTTTGTTGCACAAGAGGAAGTGTTCTTGCAGTTTGTCAACCTTTGACAGCTCAGTTGCCCGTGACGCCCGTGCCGACCCGTCTACCGGGCCCTTTCCCACGTTCCGGATGACACAAACCTCGGGGTTAGCAAATAACTGACTTGACCGGTCTGGAAATAGACCGCGTAAGTCGGCCCTTCCTTGACCGACGTCACCATGCATTCGCGGCTCCGGGCCGGTTCGTCGAGACGAGATTGATTCGTGGGTTTCGAGCATTGGTTCTTCTGGTTTTCATGTAATACATAAAGTAGGTATCGCAAACCCCTATTGCTGATAAGATATCCACGAGGACGGACTGTTTGGCTGGCCTTGACGTCTGAGCATATAAATACACTTTTAGATCGATCAATTCCTCTCACCACACGGCCTTGCCAATCCCACCACTGCTTGAGACATATCACACAACATGCAGCTCCGAACCCAAGAACCACAAAGCATCACCGCGATGCCGCCTCTCGCAGCCCCCTACGAGCCTCAAGAAGCTCGCTTCCCCTCTCCATACCCCTCAACGCCCCCGACAACCCCTCCACAAGACTCCAAGACCGCACCGCCCTCAGCATCGAACAAGCTGGGCCGGATCGCCTTCATCGGCACGGGCGGCACCATGGGCTCCTGGAGCGGCGACGAGTTCGACCTGGAGGACTACAACGCCAACGAGCACTGGGTCGACGGCTCCCGCGTCGTCCGCGAGACGGGCGTCGACCGCCTCTACGACGTCCGCGCCGTCCCCTGGGCGCCACCGCTCGACAGCACCGCGCTGTCCCCGGGCCACTGGCACGCCCTCGCCTCGCTGTGCGTCAAGCTCGCCCGCGACCGCGCCGCGCCGGACGGTATCGTTATCGGGCACGGGACTGCTAGTCTTGAAGAGACTGCCTGGGCTTTGTCGCTCGTCCTCCCGCCTACGATTCCCGTCGTCGTTACGGGGTCAATGAGGCCTCTTAATGGAGTTTCCTCGGACGCTGCTGCGAATCTGCTCGCCGCCTGCCACGCCGCGGCGTACTTTGCCCGGAACCCGTCCGACAACCCGGGGGTCGTCGTCGTAGCCGACCACGAGCTCCACTCCCCCCGGACAGTCACCAAGACGCACACCCTCGCGCTGGGAGCCTTCCGGTCGCCCTCGGCGGGACCCTTCGGGCGCGTCGACGGCGGCGGCCGGGTGCGGATCCACGCGCGGCCCTGGCGCCCTGCCGACGCCGGCTTGCGCTTCGAGCCGGATCTCCTGCTGCGGCTGAAGCGCGTCGACGTTGTGTATAGCTACATCGGCGCCGACGGGGCCGCGGTCGATGCGTTCGTCGCTGCTGGAGCGAGCGGAATAGTCTCTGCTGGTTTTGGCCCGGGTCTGGGCAGCCCGTCTGAGATAGAGGCATTCGAGAGGGCTGTTGGGGGAGATTCGGACGACCCGGCTGTCTGTGTTGTTCAGTCGTCACGGCTCGGGGATGGGAGGGTCGTTGATAGTCTCAAGCATCGCCGGATTGGGATCGTCGCGGGGGCCGACTTGAATCCGCAGAAGGCGCGGATCCTGCTCGCGCTGTGCTTGACTGCTGGGGTGGGCATCGAGAGCGTGAGGCACGCGTTTGACTCTCTGTGACTAGGGGAATGAGAACTAAAATTTTGTTTTTCTCTCGGGGCCGGGTGGCGGAGTTGATTAAAAGTTCATGTACCTTTAATGCTGCTGGCCAGCATGGATTGTTGATGCGTAGGGAGGTCCTGATTGAGGGGACTAGTTGAATATTACGCAATCACAAGTACAATAGAATCATGCTTCAACGCAACTCTTGAATTGATCTAAAACTAACAGCGGGAAATCAGCCCCCAACGAAGAATACACAAGACACCGGTGACCGTTTGCCAGTGATCAACACCGGCTGCAACCCAAGCTCCCTCCATCCGCCGCGCATCTACTTCTTCATCGCGGCACGTCGCGCGGCAACCTGCGATCTAGTCCCCTTGGCAGGCCCGTCGTACTCGTCCCGGGCGCGCTTCGAGGCGGTCCAGCCGCAGAAGTGCCGGTGCAGGAACACCTTGAACGAGGAGCCGCCGGGCTGCTCCCACGCCTCTGGCCAGCGCTCCTCGTCCTCGCCCATCGGGTGCATGTCGTTCATCCACTCCGCATAAAGCATGTCGTCAGCCGTGACGAGACGGAGGAGCTCGTTGTTGGGGTCGTGATCCTCCAGGTGCGAGATGAAGCGCTGCAGCTGGCGGGCGCGCATGACGCGGAATGCGGCGGTGTTTCTAGGCATTGTTGCGGTGGGAGGGTTTGGGAATCAAGATTGCTTTCTTGTGTTACCGTCTGGTATAGTTCTGGCTGTGATCGTCGCTCTGAGAACCAAAATCGTGACCAGAAGTATGCGCGATTGTTTACCGAGATGCTGTCTTCGAGGCTTGCTGTTGTAATTTTGTGTGTTGGAGAGTAGAGTAGTTGTAAGAATGTGTTCGGAATCAGTTGTTGTTGACTTGAGTTTCTAAACTTACCATCGAGAGTTGTCAACTCTTATATCGACAATAGCTTTCGCTTTCAGCTGAGCTCTCTTCACACAATGTCCAAGATGGTCGAGTATTTGGCCTTCCCAAACAGTATGATGTTTCTTTCCTTTTACCCTCAGAGTATCAGGAGCACGAGACTCTTTGTGTTTGGGTTGAGAGTGTATCGCCCGCTTCAATCGTGAAATGTGATCAGAAGTTGCAGAGATACACACGCACATTCCTCGTCCAGTAACATCTCATAAACACATGCAGATATTGCTGTGGCTGTTTTGAACTACCGTCCTACACACAAGTAATAGGCTCGGACATCAAAGCCATTTGAAGCCTGCCGCGGGCTTCTGACCGTGAAGGCCCGGAAGGCAACCCGGCCCGCCGCGAAAACAAGGGTCCATGTTGGCTGGCCTCGTGGATCCAGGCCAGACGATGACAATGCCTTACGTGCGAGTAGCC
>WIGM01000977.1:0-15515 GCA_014235935.1 Colletotrichum musicola
ACTCCGACGAGACGGAATAAAGCCTGCTGGGCAGCGTGCCCGCATCTCCAAACCCCCTCAACCGGCCCAACCAACGTGTAGTCTAACCAGCAGCGCGGTGTCTTTATCCGAACGTCGTCGTACTGGCCAAGGATTTCCCACCAATGAGCCCCAGCCGAGCGATGCACTGCGACGTGCCCAAGGATTTTCCCCGCACCGTCTTCCCCAAGATCCCCCCGGCCAAAGGGCCTTTCCCCACAGAAGATCTCCCACACGAGCCGGCCGAGGCCAGACCGCCTTCCGGAGCCCGGGCAAATCCATCATTACTTTTTACTTTTGTATTGGAGATTGTGAGCGGCCTGCGAAAGGAGGAGGTAGGGACGCCCAGGGCCTTTTCCGATCCGCGGGCGCGGGCGCGCGGGGTCCTCGTCACTTGACTAAAAGCATATTTTCCGAGTTTGATTGCGGTTCACGGCAGAGCGAGCTGCTGGACGGGGGTTCGTCTGGGGAGGGGTTTGCTGCAGGAACATGACTCTAGTTTAACTTTTCCGTCTGATGAGGGTGGTTCACCCGAGAAAGAAGTGGGAATGCCCTCGGCTCCCGCTGTGTCTCCACCTGGGCTGCTTCCATGTCCTGAGTAGCGTCGCTTCGGGGCCCTTTAAAGATGGAGGGAGAGATGGTCCTCTTTCCTCTCTAGCTGGTCCTCCCGTTTCTTTGGAACGGGATCTGGATAGCGTCGTTTGCCATCGCATCCTTTCTGACGTATCCTGTGTTTGGTTGAAACGAAACCATGCGTCTCTCACAACCTTTCGCCCTCCTCGCGGCCGTCACCGGCGTGCTCTCGTACGCGGTGGAGCTCCCGGCCGGCGTCCCGAGGTCCCTGTTGGAATTCCGAGAGAAGCACCCTTACACCGCGGCGTCCGACGGGTGCCGAAAGACGATCCAGATCCGCGCCTCCAGCAACGACACTGATGATGTCTCGGAGGAGTTCCGCAAGGGCATGGAGGAGGCCAATAACGGCGGCACGCTGTACCTGCCCAAGGGCAAGACCTTCGTTATCGCTAAGGCCCTCGATCTAACCTTCCTCAACGACGTCCACGTCCACCTCGAGGGAGAGATCAAGGTGCGGGATAATGACCGACGCGGCGTTTGATGCTATTTTCTGACACAAACCTCTTTGCAGTTCACCAACGATGTCAAATACTGGCAAGTACGTTGCGCCAAACGCGATACTTTCCGTCGAAACACTCGTCGTTGACAGTCCACTTTAGGAAAATGCCTTCACCCACCCTTTTCAGGTTAGAATTCCTTTTACCCCAAGACAGAATACGAATTTGACTGACACGTTCAACAGAGATCCATCATGTTCTGTACGGTCCTCTGTCGTGGCCCTTGCGCAAACTCTCGACTAACCTCTGAGCAGGGAAGTGGGGTGGCAAGGACATCAAGATCTACGGCGACGGTGTGATCAATGGACAAGGGTCCGTCCTCCTATCTCTCCTCGTTCTCGATAAAAACTCTGACCGGCGAGCAGCCAGCGATGGTGGGACGAGTTCAACGCCGGCATCGGATCGTAAGTTCATCAAAGCAACCCGGTGTTCACATGTCCTCCCGCTAACTCTTCTCCAGGATCTTGGTAAGAACTCTCGGCTCTAACCCACCCAGGTTCGGACGAAGCTTACCGCCCGACCCCAGAACCCAGACAACAAGTACCTCAGGCCCATTCTCTTCTACGTCGAGAACACCACCAACCTGGAGGTCCACGGTATCCACATGAAGGACTCGCCCTGCTGGACAAACTTCATCGTCGGATGTAAGTCGCCGACATTGCTGTTTTTGTCTGTCAACGAAAGTCTGGGAGCTAAAGTCGACGTGCCGCTTAGCCAGCAACATCGAGTACAAGGACGTCATCGCCACCGCCATCACGAACAACGGCAGCATCATCCCGAAGAACACCGACTTCTTCGACTCCCTGGACGTGCAGGATGTCCGCATCGAGCGCGTCTGGGTCAACATCGACGATGACTGCTTCTCCCCCAAGTCCAACAATACCAACCTCTACGTGAACACCATGTACTGCAACGGTACTCACGGTCAGGTAGGAAGCCTGTGATGGGAAAATAGTTTGAAGCAAGAAAACGCTGACTGGAATCGCTTAGTCCATCGGATCGCTCGGCCAGTACCCCGGCGAGATGTCGTTCGTCAAGGACGTCCACATTGAGAACGTGTGGATGTTGAACGGAGACGTAGGGTCCCTCGCCAAGTCTTTTCCACGGAGGAGCATGCGGCTAACAAACGTGCAGTACTCTGGTGCCCGTATCAAGACATGGGCTGGCCCGAACGTGGGCTACGGCTACGTCGAAAACATCACGTACAAGTAAGAGACCCTTGGCGTCATGGCATGGTTTTTGTTGTTTGTGAAGATCAAATTCCTAACACGAGACGCAAAATAAAGGAACTTCTGGCTGGCAAGAATGGACTATGGCATCATCCTCGACTCTTGCTACTTCAACGTGAGACATCCTACCCCCCTTTCCCCCCCCCCTCTGGCATTCCCCGCAACCGGACATCAGTGCTGACAGAAACGACCAAGATCAACGAGACGACCTGCGAGCAGTACCCGTCCGGCATGAACGTGTCCAACGTCTCGTTCGAGAACTTCTCCGGCTACACGAGCGGCATCTACGGCAACGCGGTCGCGAAGCTGACCTGCTCGACGAACCCGGACGCCGTGTGCCACAACATCAAGATCAAAGACTTCAACGTCACCAGCCCCTGCGGCGGCGAGCCGGTCGTCATCTGCGACGGCATCGACGGCGAGCTCGGCATCCCGTGCGTGAGCATCGACAGCGAGGAGGCCAAGACGGCGCTGGCTGCGAAGTGCCAGACGCCGCTTGCCCCGATCGACACCAACCCATGGTAAATTCGGTCAACAGACATCACTGTGGTCGCAAGTTGGCACTTTTAAAGTAGACACTTTTATACTAAAAAGACATTATCATGGTTGAAAGCCAATGCTCTCTCTCTAAGCGTGACACGCATGAACTCCTTCCCAATGCAAGCGATTCCCCTCTAACCTCCTGACTTTTGACCAAACCTTCAAGATACCATTCAAGCTCCATCACCCTGGTTCTCAGAGGCCGGCAGATCAGTCTGGATCGGAATGTTTTCGCCAGCGGGAGGGATAGGGTCAGTGAAGGTCGGCTCGGGGGCAGCAGGCTCGCTGTTGAACGGCTCCGGGACGGTAGGGTCGGAAGACGAAGAGTCAGGGATAGGGTTGTCGGTCCGGAGCGGCTGAGAGATGATGTCGGTAGGGGGAGCAATCTCAAAAGGATCCCCGTTCGTGCCGTCGGGAGACTCGGGCGTGGCGAAGTCGACCGTCTCCGGGGGCTGGTGACTCTCCGCGGCCAGACCAACGCTGAGGACGGGGAAGTCGAAGGACAGTCCCACGTCGGCGGTGACGTTGACGGCCGCGTCGGCCTGGTAGTACCCGCCGTTTTTGCTCTGGTAGACGTGCGCCGCCTTGAGCGAGTCGATGGAGTTGT
Organism: Colletotrichum musicola; assembly: GCA_014235935.1. Classification (NCBI taxonomy): domain Eukaryota; kingdom Fungi; phylum Ascomycota; class Sordariomycetes; order Glomerellales; family Glomerellaceae; genus Colletotrichum; species Colletotrichum musicola. The sequence continues at coordinate 3,525 of WIGM01000977.1, forward strand.
CGGCGTTGTAGATCCAAGCGGCCCAGACCTTGGACTCCTCGGGCTGCGGGGTGTCGTCGGGCAGGTGGCACTCCACCCAGTTCTCCTGGATGTAGACGGGGTTGCAGACCACGTTGAAGCCGGGGGCCCCCGAGGCGTAGGACTCGTTAGCGACGAGGCTGAAGCTCGCGATGCAGCCGCCGGGCGAGCAACCCCACTGGTAGCCCGAGGCCTGCCACGTGGCGTTCGGGGCCAGGGTCTCCTGGGCCGGGGCGTCCTGGCGGTGACCGATGGCGGCGGCGGAAGCGCTGGCCGCGAGTGCCGAGACGAGGGCGATGCGGCTGCTGGCGACCATGGTTTCGAGGGATCTCAAGGTGTGACTGGAGAGGCGAGGGTGGGTACTTTCTCGAGCAAGATTGCTGGAGAATGAGAGACTCCTCTGGATGTGGTGCGCGAGGTGTGTTTCTTTTTGTTGTGTCGGTGCTGCGAATAAGTTGTATGTGGAGTGCTTTTGGAGTGAGACAAGCGCCTGATGTTTGCGGAGAAGCTGATGATGAGAGCGGTGAGTAATGCTGTGTAGCCTGTGCTCGTAATGTGCTTGCTCGAGATTGCCTGAGTCTGTGTGGCGAGATGAGAGACGTTGAGACACGGAGGCCGCGAAGCAATATATATCTACTGCTTTCTTTGACAGGCCAGGGTCGACATCATTGCTTTCGAATGTGGGCAGAAAACATAGCAGATCTTCGTCCCACCACGCAGATCTCGAGACAAGAACATTGGGGATCGGTCACCAATGGGTGCTTGTCACCCACGCTAGAAGGGGCGAGATCACCCAAAGAGCGATGTTAGACATGCCATGTATTGTCGGATCCGTCGTGAAAACGACCGTACGGGCTCAGCCCCAGACGTGTGCCGCGTTGGGAACAGTGCTCCGGACCGTCTCGGCGCACAAAGACCTGCCCTTTCCCAAGCTCGGAGCGCATCGTTACCAGATTCACGACGCCAACAAGGTCGGCTCGGGTGTCACTGAGAATCCAGACGTGGCGAAGTAGGTACCGTCCCTCTAAGAAGTCTTGTTCGGGCTAGCGACCGGCCGGTCCGACCTTAGCAAAGGACGAATGGAGGGCGGGACCCCTAAAGGACTAGCCGCCTTGCCGAGCTCCGAGCCGTGAGACAGGAATACATCAGCACGTTTTTTCTTTTCCGTCGGGCTCTAGAGAATACCCCTCAATCGAGTCCTTGGCACCTTTCGGGGTCTGTTTGGTGCTTGGGACGCCTCGGGCCGTGTCTTGTCAGGGCTTCGCGCCGAGTCACATGGCTGAGGTCATCGTCTCTGCGCTTACTGATTGTAGCCTTCGACGAGGAGGTCCAGTCGGGTCGATTCACTAGGGCCTCAGATTTCAGGGCGCTACGTCGGGCCTTGCTATCAATCGGACTCGATTGCCGGGTTTCTCGATCAGAGCTAAACGCGCAGGTCAGTTCCCATATGAGACTATATCAGATTGCCCCAAGCCGACAGCAATCGGCAAAGCGATGTTCGTCTCAGATCACGGTACCACCCGCCATCGATCTGTCGCTTCCGTCAGTTCGGGAGATGAAAATAGCTACGCCTAACGTCTTCGGCACGATGCACAGACTTCTCAAACGCTATGGCGTCCCACGTCAAGTCCGGAGCACATTAGGTTCCTCGTGTTGTCATTAGGGTATGAATTATTACAAGTTGATAGTTTGATTGCGGCTGGTAGCCTTTACTCTTCTGTTCTACGCTCGAGACTTGGAAACTAGCTCCTTCAGAGCTTCTACCGCCTCCTTCCTGCTCTTCTTCTCCACTAGGCTCTTCGTGATGTTATCCTGCTCAGACTCTGGCGCCATGCCCTCGTTCCTCGGCGGGTTGTTGTCCAGGTTGGTCGGGAAGGGGTACCCGTTGGCCACGGCGGCCAGGACGGCCTTCACCTCATCGCTCAGGCCCTGCTCCTCGTAGAGCCTCGTCAGGTCGTTCCAGATCTTGTCCACCAGCGGCACCGAGTCGACCGACTCCATCGGCTTGCCGAACGGGCTGCTGATCTGCAGCAGGTTCGCCATCCTGTAGACGTCCGTCGACTTGTTCTCGCCGGCGGCATGGAACAGCGCCGGGTTGAAGAACAGACCGTCGCCCAGAGCCAGGGGAAGCGCGACGTAGTTCTCCAGGAAGTACTCGTTGAACTCGGGCCGGCGGTACGAGACGAAGCCCGGCTCGAACTTCTGGCTGTACGGCAGCAGCCGCGTCGGCCCGCTCTCGAGGGGCACGTCCGAGTGCGCGACGGCGCCCTGCAGCGTCAGCAGCTGGCTGGCGATCTGCATGGCCCGCGGGAACGACGCCGCGGCGTCCGCGGTCTGGAATCCGACGTGGTAGTCCCGGTGGCAGACCTGCGGGTCGGCACCCGGCTTGGTGTTGTTTACCTGCGCGGTGATGCGGTAGCCCGGTCCCAGCCAGGCGCTCGAGATCAGACCCAGGTAAGGGTTGGAGTAGTATCTGACGAAGGACGCCGGGTCGGCGAGGGCGTGCTTGCCGAAGGAATTCCAGATGCGGTCGTTCTTGCCGACGCCGCCGAAGTGGTCACCCTTGATGCCGTTCGACCTCCTCTCCTCGTTGACAACGGACGTGAAGACCTCATTGGTGGCTTCCAGGAGACCCTTGTCGCGGAAGAGGTTCTTGGTCACGAAGACGCCGGGGCCCGAGATGAGGACGCGGTACCACTCGTCCTGGAGGTCGCTGCGCTGAGATTCGCTCAGGCTCGAGTACGGCGGGAGTTCGTAGATGGGGATGTTCTTCTCAACCGAGGTTGCCAACGGGTAGTCTTCTGGTTTTGTTTGCTGGCAGCAGGTGGTTTTGAAGGAGTCGAGCGCCGAGACCTCGGCTTTGGAGAAGAGACGGGCAGATGATGAGCTTGGGAAACGGGTCCCGTTTGTGTGGCCGTTGGAGGTTGCCATTGTGCTGAGGTTCGCTCGTTCGCTTTAATTCGTTGAGAAGATCGGATTAAAGGCGCGGGCGTCGGGTTGCGCGTTGAGTCAATGGTGAAGCTGAAGCTTTGAAGAAGTCAGTCAACTTGTTGATTGCGGGGTTGAAGAAAGACACTCACGCGGGGTATTTAATAGGTAAGGAATTGAACCGACGACAATGCATGGTGGGTTATGTCTCTCCACATCCCGCAACTCCACGACCCAATTCCGAGCAAAAATATATCGTGGGACGGATCAGTTCCATGAAGGGAGGCAAGGTCCTCGAACGTATGTCATCGTATCACCCATCTGACCGGCTGACCTGCGATGCCTTCTTGTGAAGTCCGAAAGTAGAAATATTTGACGAATTCAAGAGGGAAAATGCAAGTGTGCGGTTCTGCCTTACCGGCCAGAATTGCCTAGTTGAGTCCCGGATGGGGCCGCAGCTCGGCGGGTCCCACTCCGTCTGGCTGCCGGGACTGCTCCGACGTCACGTCAGGCGAATGATCACGGAGTGGGTGATGCTTTCATGAGTCGAATACGGCGAGTCGTCGGCCTTTGAGTCTGGAAGACTTCACGAATGTCTTCTCCTTGCAAGAGGGCCAGCCCGGTCTCCAGTGTGTGGTGGAGATCTCGGAAACCTATTTCCGATCGTCCTATCAAGCGTACGGGCCGCTCAGATCTCAGATCATCTCGGAGCCGAATTCCGAAGAAGTCGCCGGGGAAAGGGAGGGACCAGTCACCTAAATGCATACAAAAATGAATTGACGGCGACTACGTACACTGGAACCCCTCCTTCTTATCCGTAGAATTATTCAAATTGTCAAATCTTAATAAGGTGATGGTGTGTGCGCTCGCGCGCAAGATAATCAGTGCCATCTGATGCATTCGTCATACCAAGACATCGAATGTCGAGCGTCAGCCCCCTCCCAACGCTGAACTCAAAAAAAGCATGATCCCTCTCGTCCGCGGCGTCCGTCTCCCGACACGTGGGTTCCGGGAAGTAAGCTGCGTGTTCTATCCAGTCGCAATTCGTGCTCGAGGACGGGTAGAATGGCCAACGGGTTGCAAGGCAGACGGTGGTCCCGGCGAGATCCGAGCGAACGGAGAGTTCATGTCGTCACACGTCACGAAAGAAAACGAGTTGTCGGGGGGCTTTGGTCCCTTCTTAAGGCTCGCGCGGTTTGCGTAGTAGAGGTGAACTATGCTATGCTGTAGGTGTAGGAGATAACACTTCTGGGTTTTACAGACTCCTAGGATATGAAACGCTTTTCCGCATCCGTCCACGAGGGCATACATACCGTATACTGCGATCCGACAGGCCGATACAGCTTTAAGGTTTCTGGGCAGTAATAACGGCAAGGACTTCGTATTCAAAACGAGTGGATATACCTCGGATACGGTAGTGGAGGGTTGAGGTCGGCGAAATCCTCGCTGGCGACGCCCGGGGAATTCCATACCGGCCACAACCTTCTCGCCCTTTATGTTAACGAGCCTGAGCTTTCAAGCTTCAAGACAGCAGTAGCGGTCACCGACAGCTCCCCGACGGATTCCACGCGCACAACGGGTTCCACGCGGCGCCAGGTGCATCTTCCGCCGGCGGCTGACTCGAGATTGGCATCAATCGCTACCCGCGATCCGAAGCCAGTTCGACTCTATCCGAAAACGGGCCCATGGAAGGGAAAAAAAGGGGTAGCGCGATTCAAGGAGAGTATGTTGATAGAAATTCGGCAGTCCCCCACGAATGAGGAAATGCTTTCGATCCAAATTTAAACCGAGAGAGTTCAGCACGGCCCAGACCTTTTTCCTGTCGGTGCAACAATATCACATTGAGTTCATCCATCAACCAAGGTCGCCGGCGTGCCGTGCTTCGGCCTATTAAGACACCCGCTTCGGCGTTTGTGGGGATGATAAGCTTAAAATGTCGGCCATGCTGTCGTAGCAGGAAAATCGGTAATAGAAAGACAAGTAAAGTGTTATGAATCGTAGCAGAAACACCCAATACCGGCGGTATCCTAGCGTAATTGTCTACAGCCCCGCCTTCACAGGCATCAGCCATCTGTGGCTGAAATTACACCCGCAAGTTTCCTCCATCGCGAGTTCATCGCGAACACGCCCGCAACAATACACCATCGTTACATTAACCAACCCGAGTCTACGGCAAGTTAGGCACCACCATAAGAGAACCATTGCCGCTCCTCCGGCGGATGGATCTAAAGCCTAGCAGGAACCTAGCGTCTTAATCGGTGCCGTGTAGTCGCTTCAGCGTCCGGCAGGTCCCCTGCACCACTCGGCTCGCTTTCCACGCGCCCCGCGCCTACCGTTCCTTCGCAGGAACCCCCGAATAGTCGTAGTTGTGCCGACCACCACGTAGTCGATGCGGAGCTCAAAGGCCCGTTCAAGGACTTCCCACCCGCCCCCCATCGACACACATCAGACCCTAGCCCCGTTGTTGTGCGCATCACTCCTCCACTCCTTCAACACAAAGAAACGCGCGTGTCACTCGCGAATTACCCAAGCCCTAAGGAACATGCCCCAACCGACGAAGCCAGAGACCAAGAGAAGACATGTCACCACGGCATGCATCTCTTGCAGGGAGAGTAAGATCAAGGTGCGCGGCATGCTCAAACTCCCTCCCTTAAACCAGTGCCAATCGATTCACTCTGCCGTGTCCTCTCTCCTGCTGATCGGGAGGTGACACGACGGAATTAGTCTCCGGACATCAGACTAACCTGGTGGGCTTGCATTCTGTAGTGTGACGGCGCAACACCGTCGTGCTCCAACTGTCGGAACAAGCGCCGAGACTGTCGATATCAAGCCGGAGAGGACAAGCGCAAGTCAGATATATCCCAACCCCGCGTGCTCTCTGTCATCGTTGCAAACTACATGAAGCTCGGGAACTGACCGCCGAGCCAGACTCTCCCTGCGCGTCGCCGTAGAGTTGCTCTCAGGAAGGGTTGATCAACTCTGCCAATTCATCGCCCAGAATGGCCTTCAACCACCGCCGATGCCTCCTGACGAGGACAAGAGCCTCACCAGAATCCTGGACACGCTGGGTCTCACCAAGGTTGTCCAAGTGACCCTCTCAGGCCAGAGCAGCTTGACGCCGCCCATCGACCCGGCATTGTCAATGTCGGGTTCAAATTCAACGAGGCGTGTTGCCCCGGCCAACCCCGTTAACACCTGTAGCCCATTGACGATGCCACCGGCCCAGCTTCCTTTGGATTTTGCGTCGCCTTTTGACCCGGCGGCTCTCGGCTTCGAAGGCTGCCGCAACAGCCACGTCCCGCCGAGTATGTGGGAGCAACACCACCGAGATTCCATGCCGAGGGGACCGAACGACTGGGACTGGAACACCCCAGGGAACAGCGACGTTATCCACACGCCGTGTGTTGACGTGGGCAGCGTGCGGGCCCCGAGTCACCCTCTGCTGAGTTCCTACTCGGAGGAGGCGGCCTTAAGCGACGCCGACAACGAGGACGACGACGCATCGGGAACGACAGAAGAGGACCTGGTGAACCAACTCTCGGACCGGCTCGGGTCGCTGCACATCGGGCCAAACGGCAAGATCTCATACTACGGCCCGACATCCAACTTTAGTCTTGTCGAGATGCCGGCCGGCAGCGACAGGCTGGCCGTCGACCGGACGGTGCGCGACAACGGACAGGACCACCTCAACAACTTGGGATACGGCAAGACGATACCGGCGGACCTCGAGGAGCAGCTCATCAATCTGTACTTTTCGTGGCAGGATCCCTTCTCGCACATCGTCGACCGCACTTTGTACGAGCAGGCCAAGTTCCGGTGGTTCGAGCGGGAGGAGGATACGCCGTATTACTCCGAGGCCCTCAGGAACGCCATGTAAATCCCCCGGTGTTGATTCTGCGCTGTTTTGTGCACAGAAATTGTTGACACGACTTATTGTCTAGGTGCGCTCTGGGTGCCGCATTCGAGGCGCGTTACCACCCGAGCTTCGTGACGTTTCCGAAGTCACTGCCAGACTTCTTCGCCGCGCGAGCGAAGACGTTACTGGAGATCGAGTTGGACTCGCCGTCCGTTTCGACTGTCCAGGCTATGGTGGTGCTCAGCAGTCACGAGATTGGAGCGAACCGGGACTCAAGAGGGTGGCTGTATAGCGGTAATTATTAACTCCCGAATCTCACCAACATGCTTCCGTTTTTTCTTTCCTGTTCAGCCCAGCTAACAACTCGTTCGTGGACAGGAATGGCACTGAGACTGGCCTTCGACTTGGCATTACACAAGGACATGGCACCATACGTTGCAAAGGGCGTATTGACGCCGGCGGAGGCAGAGTTGCGAAGAGCGGTGTTCTGGGGCACGTACGCGGTGGATCAGTCAGTCGAGCCCGAAACTCTAAAGTTCACCGAACATAGCAGCTGACCGGGGCTTTGTGTTTCTTCCCAGAACGCTAGGATACTACAGGGGCCGTCCGTTCCGGATCAGCATGGACGACATCACGGTGCAGAAACCCGGCAGCGGCGGCGGCGCGGAGACGAACGGGAGGTGGCTCCCCTGCGCCTCGCCCCAGAGCGGCTGCAGCCCTCCCGTGCCGCAGACCGACCACGTCGAGAGCGTCAGCGTCCAGAGGATAGAGCTGTGCGAGATCATGGCCCCTCTTGGGCACACTCTGTAAGTCTTGTTTCTCGGTGGGAATTCGGTGTTTCGTCGGTGGGGTCTGGCAACTCTATTCAACAGAGAAGAGAAATGGTTGTGCTGGTTTTAGTTCATGACTGACAGACATACAACAGGTACGGCAACTCGAAGATACCAAGAAATGTCCTGCAAGAGGGTAGTGAAAAGACCGTGGCAAGGCTCTTCCTGTGGAAAGAAAGGCTGCCCGGCATCTTACAAGTTGATCCCGATGATACGGAGGGGACTTATCTACCTCATGTCCTCTTACTCCAGTAAGATATAGCCCTTGATGCTGCCCCTAAGTTATCTTGGACTATCTCCTCATCACAATTCACCCCTCTCTCAACTCCGAGTCTCTAACCATACCTTCTCACAGCATGCAATACTACCAAAACGTGATCCACGCCCACCGCCCCTGGATGTCCTCGAGCTACCTCCAGCCCCAACCGCCCCAAGGTCCGGGCTACGTCCACGCCCAGCGCATGTGCATCGAGTCCGCCACGGCCGTCGCGAAGCTGATCCAGATCTACGAGCGCCTCTACTCCCTCCGCCGCGTCAACACCCAGGGCGTCGCCATCACCTTCTCCGCCGCCATCATCCTCATCTTCGCCTCCGTCTCGCGGCGCCGCCGCCGCCGCACCGCCGAGACGGCCACGCACCTCGGCGTCTGCTTCCGCGCGCTCGAGGAGTTCTCGCTAGCCTGGGAGTGCGCCAAGCGCGCGCGGGACTTTCTGCTCATGCTCCAGCGCAAGTGGGAGCTGCGCTCGCGGCGCATGGCGCAGCAGCAGCAGCAGGGCTCCGCGCACGCCCAGCAATATCAGCATCAGCAGCCGGGGATGCCGTCGCACTTGGGGCTTTTGAGGAGCGGGTGCGATCAGTCGGCTTCGAGGAAGCGTGCGCGGACGGATAGCCCTGCCGGCTCCGGGTCCAAGAGCATTAGCAGTTTCCAGAGTATATCGCCCGGCCAGCCCGGGGAGCAGCCACCAGCCACTGCTGACGAGCGGAGGGAGGAGCATGAGAGGATTGATATGGATATGAGGCTTGACCTGGACTGGGTCTTGGCCGCGGGGGCGCAGTCGATGCCGGCGAACTGGGATAACCTCCTCCCGCCGGAGGTTATGTACTTTGACCACCCTCCGGCAGACTAACCTTTCGGGGTCTTGGCCGTTGACAGTCTCAGTAATGTCTTACAGGCCATTAGCATGTTCATCTAGTACCCTGTCGCATCGAATCTGGTCGAGATGAAGATACCGAAAGCCTATGGGACAATTTCCCACCCCGTGAATGTAAGCAATATGTGACTTGATGAGTTGATACACATAGGTGGGTGTCGAAAGCTATCAAAGCTATCTACAACATGCAGTCCTATTTCCAAGTTTTCAGGATAGCTAGATAGCCATGTTACTTTCTGTGTACCCGTGCTGGTGTTGGCCACCAAAACCAAACCCCCCCGTTCCCCTAGATGATCATGTAGCGGTACCCTGGGTCATGTTAGAAAAGTCGCCCGTTATGCTCTCCTCCAAGACGCCAATCCAAATGCTGGCCTCCTCGTGGTTTCCGATAGCTTTGTAGTCTCGAGCGATAATGGAGGCCATTCTTAAGGCCTCCGAAGATCCTGCTCCATACATTCTTTTGCGCGTCTCGTATGCTCTAAGGCCATACCCGACACTCTCCTTGTAGTTTCCAGTTAAATGAGACAAACTACCCATACAGTCGTAGTACTTTGCCTGTAGCTTCCACCAACCCTTGTCGCATTGCGGTGGCCTCTGTTCGATCAACAGGCCCGCCTGGGTCAGCGTTTTCTGTGCCGCTTCCTGTTCCCCTGCGGCCATCTGCCACCTACCGAAGCTTAGCATCCTATATATTCGGTCCGGATGGCCATCCGTGATAATGGAAGCAACGGCGTTCTGTAAGTAGTCTAACACAGGCTTCGACTCAGCCCCTCCATCCCGGTAGCGCCGACGTTGGCTCCGCTGCGCATGCATGATGTGCAGCCAGAGCACCATGGGATCACCGAGACTGAAATACACGCCAAAGCAGTTTTTGCTGCATTCTATCAATTTGTCGTCAAAATTGCTCCAGGGTAAGTTATCGATTTCCTCGAGATGCCCCCAAATGAGGCTCATGGGGTGTTGGTGTCCCAAAACAACCCGATGCATTTCACTGATGAAAACGATTAGACTCTGCCGCACATCATTTGGTAGCCTTAACAGTCGCTCGACTGTAATGCAGAGAAACCTTGGGTCGTTTTCCCTGATGAGGCGCTTGACTGAGCCAAGTCCTCTGTTCAGAACAGAGAAGGCAGCGTTGGGCCTATGAGCAGCCAGGAGGTGGCGCGCGATGGTAAGCCCCCGAAACCAGGTTCTTACCCGCGCGAGACCGTTGATCTCCCCATGACCGTATAAAGTCTGACCGTAGCGACTGACAATCCACATGCGTCCCTCGACACAACCATTGATGTGGTCTCTCAAGAGCCGGAGGATGTCCTCCTGGATGCGCGTCTCCCATGCGGGCTGCAGGAGCTGAGGAACCGGCGAAGGCGTGCGGCAGATGAGGTTGCGGACTTTCGAACTGCTGGCGCGCGCGTTTCGAATGTGTTTCTCGAGGTCTGGCCTCCTCCTCAGGTATTCATCGACGTGGTCCCATTCGATATCTTGGTTACGAATCGTGAAACGCGACCTTTTGCCGATGGCGTCGCGCTGCCGCTTGAGCCGAACCATCTCGAGAACCTCGGCCTTCTTGAGATTCTTATCCAAGCCCCAGTTCGTGATTCGGGTCCTGAACATTCTCTTCCTGATTTTTCATCAGTCATTGTCATCATCGTCCGTTGCAGGTAACCCACGTTGCGAAGAAGAAGTAGTCGCGCTCCATGATCGCCATGACTTGCGTCAAGGTCTTATTCTCTCTCTGGTAGAGTCGGGTGATGGTGCCTCGATGGTAGTCCCAGACATCTGCGGTAGCGTAGATCTTGCCCTTCGTCAATGGCAGGGCGTCGAGCTTGTCGATATCCACGTCGATATCCATATTGATATCCTTGGCGGTGTGGTAGGCGACGCGAAGAAAGAGACAAGTCTGAGCGCTCTGGGCATTTGGGGAAACCCGTGAGACAATGGATCGAAGTTGAGGAAGCATGAGCCGAAGTCGTCGTTGAAGGAGGCTTTCGTTATATGCTTGCCCGCCGGAGACTCCCATGAACCGAGGCAAACACCTAGTGACGAGGCGTCTAGTTCGCCCAATTCGTGGGCGCTTTTCATTGGCCCAGAACAGAAAGACCTCACATCGAGACTGCGACTGCAGGTTCAAGCCGTGTCAGGGAGACCAATCTCAGGCCGCGGTGCTGACAGGGTATTCGCAACCCACGATTGGCTGTTGGGAAATGGACTCTGCATATCTCTGTCCTACGTGACTACCAGGCACCTAGGTACCTAATTCATGGGTATCCGAGAGATGGAGCGGAGGAAGGCTTACATCACAAAGCATGTACGTGGATGATGACTGTTTCTTCAAGCAGTAGCTAACTAACTAACCAACTTGGTATCTCATCAAACAACCACTCCAAAACTCCAGCGCAGACTCAACCAAGTACCTAGCTCACCTCCCAGCACGCCATTTTTCAAACTCCTCGTTCGAAATAGCGCCGGCACGGAGCAAAATCGCAAACTCTTCCCACGTTATCGCGATCTCGTCTCCCTGCTGACCGCCCGGACTGCCCCCGAGCCCGCCGGTCTGCCCGTACCCTCCCCCTCCCAATCCGGTCCCTCCAAAGCCGCGACCGTACCCTCCAGACGAGCCAAACACCCCCTCAGAGCCGCGTCTGCCGCCGTAGCCACCAAGTCCGTCCGAGAAGTCGTCGACACCAAATAGACCTCCAGAGAAACCTCCGCCATACCCACCACCACCGCTTCCATACCCATTACCCCTTCGTGCGTCCATGTTCCCATACAGCTCTCTGTAGAACGCCTCCTCCTCCCTCATCCGCCTCTCCCTGTTCCTGCGCAGCTCGTCGAGGAACTCGGTGCGCGGGTCCCGCTGCGTCCTCGGGCCGGACTGCTCCTCCTCGCCGGATCGCCTGCCGAATCCGGGAGCAGGGATGTCTTCCGGGTCGCGTCCGCCGCCGGCGCCGGCACCGTAGGGCCGCCGCTGCTCGTTCTCCGTGCGGAAACGTCCCGTGCCGTAGGGGTTGTTGCTGTTTCCCATGCCTCCTCCCATGCCGCCGCTACCGCCGTTAGGACGGCCGTTCTGACGCTGCTGGCCTCCTCCGGCTGGTCCTCCACCTGTGCCGCCGCCCGTGTTGTTGTTCTGGGCGTTGGCGTTGGCGCGGCGGGGGTCGCTGTCCGGCTCCGAGTATCCGTCGAACTCGTAATGCATGGTGATTGATGG
>WIGM01000978.1:1324-12461 GCA_014235935.1 Colletotrichum musicola
CGCTTATCTGTCTTACTCGCTTATCTGTCTTACTCGCTTATCTGTCTTACTCGCTTATCTGTCTTACTCGCTTATCTGTCTTACTCGCTTATCTGGCTTACTTGCTTATCTGGCTTAATTGCTTATCTGTCTTACTTGCTTATTAATTATGTTATAAGTAATAGTATACTTTTTACTTTTTTAACTAATTAATCATATATACTTAAGGATATAAATATAGTACTTCTTAAATGCTAAAGACTTAAAAAGTCTAGAGTATAACTTAGAGGAGTATTTAGTATAGAGGATTTTTAGGTTTTATTAGAAGAGAAATAAAAGGAGAAATATTTAATACTTTAAGATAATAAAGAAGGGGGTTTATTAAAGAGAGTCCTATTAGTTTAGAGATACTATAATATATATAGTAAGATAGAATACAATATACGAACCTGTTTTAAAGATATAAAATTATTAAATTAATTAAACAGTAATAATAAATAGTTAATTAAATGTGTTATAACGTGGTTTATTAGTTAGCTAGACGTATTACTTAGCTAGTTACTTTTTTCTAAACGCGCTTATATTTAAAGTACCTAAATATTTAATATATTATTACTTTTTAACTATAATACTAATCTATATATAAGAAGACAAAATCATTCTTATACTCGAGGCGATTCGAAATATATATACTAGAGGCGGTAAATTAAGTATTGCGCGTGCAGCGACTACCTATAGAGTGTCGAAGAGTACTTTATATAATAACATAAACTACTAACCCTAACGCAAACGTACCCAACCCGAACGATATAAACTCGATCTAATCGAAGAGAAAGTACTTCTCTAATATATTATTAAACAGGATTTTAGAGGATTTATCTTATAGTTTATTAGTATAGAAGATATAGCTAATTTTCTATTATGGGCGTGTAATAGTGAGCCTATTAGTAAGTGTTAGGCTAAGTAGTTTATAGACTCGTAACTATTACTAAGGACTACATTTATTTATCTATATAATTATTAAAGGGTTCTTTAAGAAAATTCCGTAGTTATTAAGAAGTAGTTTACTTTATTATATAATATAATAACTAAATATAGTATTAGAGAGGGAGACGTATATAATTTTAACGAGACTGGGTTTATAATAAGTGTTATTACTATGTGAATAGTAGTAATACGTACCGATAGATATAGTAAAGTAAAGTCTGTCTAGCCTGGTAACTGTGAATGGGCTATAGTTGTTAAATGTATTAATTTGGGCGGGTGGTATATTCCTCTATTTATAATCGTTTAAGGCAATTATTACTTTATTAATTAGACTATAGAATCAGGTTTTCTAGGCGACTGGGTTATTAACCCGACTATTAATAGATGGATCGATAATGAGATAGGTCTAGACTGGATTAAATACTTTGATAAATATGCTAAGGGTTATACTAAGGGCATTTATTAGATACTTATTATTAATAATTATAAGAGCTATTTATTAGTCGAATTTAATAATTACTATAAGTAGAACGCTATTATTACTATTAGTATACTTCTATATTTATCTTACTTATTCTCGCTATTAGATATTACTCTTTATTTACCTCTAATATATATATATAGAGTTTTGCTATTGGGGCGACCCCCTCCAGCTATTGGGGCGACCCCCCACTTTTCAGACCAATCATACCACGTAGATCCAAACACACCGGAAAACGGCATGTTACGTAATCATCCGACAATTAATTCAATTTGATTTTTATTGCGGCAATCGACGTCTCTAGCAAAAAGAGCTCTTGCGGCCTACCCTAGCTAATTACACTGCCTTTTGCGGCCCCTTTTTGCCCCTGAATCGATCAATCCTACCGCAGCGCAGCCGGCGCCGTGGATGGCGGCGGCGCCGATCCATCCGTGGCCTTCCGGCCTCCGCGCCGGGGTCTCTTTGGCGCCGGCGGTCCCCCAACCACGATACATTCCTGCGTTGACTGACTGCCGCCCGGCGTGGGCATCGGCTGCGAGAGCTCGTCGTCGGAGTACTCGAAGGCCGAGCGATTGTGGCGGATGCTCGGCTTGACCGGCCGCGGCGCCGGATTCTTCGCCTTCTTCGGCTGCTTCGGCTTGGGGTTACTAGAGGGCATCGCAGCGAACGGGCGGCGTAGAGGAAAAATTGGCCATTACCGATTAGATTGATCTGCGTGGTTTGATTGGTCTGAAAAGTGGGGGGTCGCCCCAATAGCAAAACTCTATATATATAGTAATAAAATTAACCTTTTTATCTAAGCCTCTATAAACTATATTATTAAGTCTAAGTTCTTTATTAGCTTTTACTATAAATACTGTAAGGTTTTTATAAAGGAAAATATTAAATCTGTATTCTTAGGAGCTAGAATTACTCTATAGGATCTAGATTATATTATTAATAAGCTTAATATGTATTTGTGGACGCCCATACTTCTTATTACTAACCCTTTAATACTACTACTTTAGTAGTAATAAACGCCCTCTAACTTATAATAACCCGTTTTATAATCTAATTCTATTAAAAGGTAGATTATAACTTATTAGGGAAGTTCTTTAATTCTAATAATTTTGGGATGTTGAGTAATTATTAAAAGGTATATAAGTAATAGTATACTTACTTACTCTTTTAACCGATTGGCTTTATATACTTAAGGATACAAATATAGTACTTATTAAGTACTAGAGGACTAAAAAGTTATAAGTCTAACTTAGAAGAGTACTTAGTATTAAAGAACGTTAGGTTTTATTAGATAAGAAATAAAAGGGGAAACGTCTAGTACTTTGAGAGGATAAAGAAAGGGGTCTATTAAAGAGAGTCTAGTTAGTTTAGAGACGATATAGTATGTGTAGTAAGACTAGATATAATATACGAACCTGTTCTAAGGATATAGAATTATTAAATAAGTCTAATAGTAATAGCGAATAATTAATTAAATATATTATAATTAAGAAATATTAAAGGATATTATGAATATGGGAAAAAGTATCTAGTTAAGTAATATGTCCGGCTGACAAATAAACCACATTAGTTAAGAAATATTAAATAAAGTTATAGAAGTGGGAAATAATAAGTAGCTGACTGATATAAGTAGCTAACTAATAAAATATATTATAAATAATAGTATAATGTGGTTGATAAGCGAGTGTCGTAGATAAGCGAGTATTATAACAAATTATAATAGTAATATAATAATATAATTTATTATTTCTTTTCTATTACAAATTATAGTACAAAGTAGTAAAAAATCTTAAATATAACTTGCTCTTTAAGCTATTAGAAATAACCTAAATCTTAGTACTTGGGCTATAGTTAAGATGTATTTAGTCTATTCTAGGATACTAGATTGGCGACTAAAGGGTATTCTATTACGACGCGATACTATACTTAACTCGCGGAATTTAATACTACTTAAGGAAGAGAAGCTAGTTAAGTATATTCTCGAATTAGATTCCCAATCGTTTCCTCCCCGTATTAGTAGTATAGAAGATATAGCTAATCGACTTTTTACCGACCGCGACGTGCCCCTAGCTGGGAAGTACTGGGCCTTAAACTTTGTCAAGCGATAACTATAGCTCTGGACGCGCTTTTTTCGCAAGTACGACTATAAGAGGCCCTAATACAAAGACCTAGATACAATAAACGCGTGGTTTCGGCTTGTGGGGAATATAGTCGCCAAATATAGTATTATGGACTTAGATATTTATCACTTCGATAAGACTAGGTTTATAATAGGCTAGATTATGTCTAGAATGGTTATAACGAGTACTAAAAGGCGTTTAAATACAAAAATAATATAGTCTAGTAACTATAAATGGGTTATAGTTATCTAGGCTATTAGTTTGTCGGGCTATAGCGTTCCACTATATATTATCGTTATAGGGCAATATTACCTCTCTACCTAGTATATAGAAACGGGTCTACTACGCGACTAGGTTATTATAACGTTAGAAAATAGATAGATAATAAATAAAAGAGACCTAGATTAGCTTTAGTACTTTAATCGGTATATAAAACCGCGTATATAAAGCAGCTATCGCCTCCTTATCGTCAATAGCAACAAAAGTCACTATACCGCCGACTTCAAAATATATTATAAATAAAACAATATTATTACCCTTTATATACCGGCCCATTCCTCTCATTTACTTTAGCCCTTAGACGTTAGGTATTTTGGGCCCTTAGAAAAGGTATATAGTCGATAAATCAAGGAGAAGATACGCCGGGGTAATACCTATATTACAAAAGAAGACTTCTTCTCTATATTTTGCGACGCCTTTATATAGGCCCTTATAATAAAAAATATCTAGGGAGGTTTTAAAGTGGCTAGGCTTATTCCTTTAAGTACTAAAAGTGTACTTTTAGAGCTTAATATTAAGTTATATACCCTAATACCCCCAGGGTCCCTTCTAACAATACTTCCCTTATAGACTTTATAGATACTAAATAATTTAATAAAATTATCTTTTTAATTAGAACTTATTAAAAATCGAATCTCTTACTATTAAAATAGTTCTTTAACTTTAATTATTAAAGTAATTAAGTATTTATTAAAGGGGGCTTATAGATTTATATATTAGATCGCTTTATTAAGGTCTAAGAATAAAATCCTTCGAGAGAAGAATAATATACTTAGTCGATAATAGAGGGCTAAGAAAACGCGTTATAGATAAAGAGGGAGTCTCACTATAGCCGAGGTAGAGGACCTTTAATTACAGAGGGAGGCTATAGCTTAGATTAAGGAGGAAACGCGTCGGAGGAGTCGTCGCCGGCTAAGGACTGAGACGGACTAACGGCGATGTGGCGTCTATAGGAATACCGGTTATAATACACGAACATGTTAATTTGTTAAAAAAACGTTTAATAAAGAGGATTTTAACTAGTTTGAATTAATTATATATTTTTAGTGTTACTTTATAATTAGATTCATTTTATAGCTATGACTTATTGCAATACTCGCTTATCTATAATACTCGCTTATTAACTACGTTACTTACTTATTCTTTTAATCGATCGACTTTATATGCTTAAGAATATAAATATTATACTTATTAAGTATTAGAGGGCTAAAAGGTTTTAAGTTCAACTTAAAAGGGTTTTTAATATTAAAGAATCTTAGGTTTTAGTAAATAAGAAAACAGAAAATGTTTAGTACTTTAAGAAAATAAAAAAGGGGTCTATTAAAAAGAGTCTAGTCGACTTAGAAATACTATAGTATATATAATAAGACTAGATATAATATACGAATCTACTTTAAAGATATAGAATTATTAACTAAATTATATAACGTAGTTCACTAGTTAGCTACGACCTTTTTCTTACGTTTATAATAATAATTATAATTTCTTAACTATAATATAACGTAGTTAATAAACGAGTAAGACAGACAAGCGAGTAAGATACAAATCCATAACCATAACGCGCTTGTACCTCTAGCCACATATCTTCCACAATAAGTTATAGTACCCCAAAGTAAAGAAGTAAGTATTCAGCTTACCCTATAAACTATTATAAACAACCCAAATCTTTCTATACGGACTATAAGTAGAATCTATTTAATTAGTTACATAACTTTATCCTATCGATTAAAGAAAATACTATTATAACCTAATATAATAACTAACTTATAGAAATTAATAGAACTTAAAAAGAAGAAGTTAGTTAAGTATATACTCGACCTAGATTCCTAATCGTTCCCTCCCCATATTAGTTATATTAAAGATATAGCTAATCGACTCCTTACCAACCACGACGCGCCTCCGGTCGGAAAGCGCTGGGCGTCAAACTTCGTTAAGCAACAACCATAGCTCCGGACGCACTTTTTTCGCAAGTATAACTACAAAAGGACCTAATATAAAGATCTAGACGCGATAAACGCGTAGTTTTGGCTTATAGCGAACACAGTCGCAAAATACAGTATTATAGACTCGGATATCTATAACTTTAATAAGACTAGGTTTATAATAAACTAGATTGTATCTAGAATAGTTATAATAAGTGCTAAAAGGCGTTTAAATATAAAAATAATATAGTCTAGTAACTATAAATAGGTTATAGTTATCTAGGCTATTAGTTCGTCGGACTATAGCATTCTACTATATATTATCGTTATAGGGCAATATTACCTCTCTACCTAATACATAGAAACGGGTCTCCCGCGTAACTAGTTTATCGTAACGTCTAAAAATAGATAATAAATAAAAGAGGCCTAGACTAAGTTAAACACTTTAATCGGTATACAAAACCGCGTACAAGTAGCAAATATCGCCTCCTTATCGTCAATAGTCACAAAAGTCACTACACCACTAACTTCAAGATATATTATAAGGGGAACGACATCATAACCCTTTATATACCAGCTCATTCCTCTTATCTACTTCAGCCCTTAAACGTCGGGTATTTTGGGCCTTTTAAGAGGGCGTACGGACGACAAATTAAGGATAAGATACGACGGAGTAATACTTATATAATAAAAAAAGACTTCTTCCCTATATTTCACACCTTCATACAAGCCCTCATAGTTAAAAACATCTAGGGAGGTTTTAAAGGGCTAGACTTATCCCTTTAAGTATAAAAAGTATACTTTTGTTGTTCAATATAAAGCTATACACACTAACACCTCCAGGATCCCTCCCAACAATACCCCCTACTTAGACTTCTTAAATACTAAATAACCTAATAGAAGTAACTTCTTAGTCCAGACTTATTAAGAATCGAATCTCCTATTATTAAAATAGCTTACTAACTTTAATTGTTAAGGTAGTTAAGTATTTATTAAAGGGGACTTATAGGTTTATATATTAGATTACTTTATTAAGGTCTAAGAATAAAATCCTTCGAGAAGAGAACAACTAACCTACTTAGCCGACACTAGAGGGCTAAGAAAGCCCGTCTTAGATAAGGAGGGAGTCTTACTATAGCTAAAGTAGAGGACCTTTAATCACAAAGGGAGGCCACAGCTTAAATTAAGAAGGAAACGCGCCAGAGTAGTAGTCGCCGACCAAGGACTGAGACGGGCTAACGGCGGTATAGCGTCTGCGGGAACACCGGTCATAATGCGCAAACATATTAATTTGTTAAAGTAATGTCTAGTAAAGAGGATCCTAAGTAGTTTTAATTGATTTGAGGTTCTGATTATTACTTTATAGTCGTATTTGTAAAGTGGTCGCGGATTCGTGTCTCACTCGCTTATCTGTCTCACTCGCTTATCAACCACGTTAATTAATTAGTTAATTATTATTGCTATTCGATTTAGTTAATACTTTTATATCTTTAGAGTAGGTTTATACGTTATATTCAGTCTTACTATATGTACTATAGTATTTATAAGCTAGCTAGACTCTCTTTAATAAACCTCTTTTTTTATTTTCTTAAGGTACTAAATATTTTCTCTCTTGTTTCTTATTTAATAAAATCTAAGATGTTTTAATATTAAGTACTCCTTTAAGTTAGACTCGTAACCTTTTAGCCCGTTAGTACTTAGTAAGTATAATATTTATATCCTTAAGTATATAAAGTCGATTAGTTAAAAGAGTAAGTAAGTATACTATTACTTATATACTCTTTAATAATTACTCGACTACTTTAATTATTAAAATTAGAAAGCTTTCTTAATAAGTAGTAATTTACTTTTTAATAAAGTTAGATTATAAAATAGTTTATTATAAACTAAAGGGTATTTATAGCTACTAAAGTAGTAGTATTAAATAGTTAGTAATTAGAGATAACTATAGTTAACGTAGTTAATAAGCGAGCTGCCAGGACAAGCGAGCTGTCAGGTTCCTTATCGCCGCTTATAAAGCAGTTTTTTAAATATTTATAATAAATCTATTTATAATCTAAAATATATAAAAACTTATAATGTACTTTATTATATAGTTATAATTCTAAAAGTAAAATTCTATAAAATTTAATATTAACTCTAATTAGCTCTATACGAAAAGTGGGTCTACGATAAGGCTAAAATTTATTATCTATATAACTATAAGAGTAGAATATTAGGAGATTTATTTTCCTAAATAAAACCCTTATCGATAATAGTATATCAAGTTATAAAGAATTCTATTATACATTTGACTTATAATAAATATTTAAAAAATACTATTCAAAGTGCGATAAGGAGGTGACAGCTCGCTTGTCCTGGCAGCTCGCTTATCAATCACGTTATTTATAAATATATATTAAACTTATTAGTAATATACTTTAGGTTCTATAGAGTAATTTCAGCTTCTGAGAATAAAGATTTAATGTTTTTTTTATAGAAACCTTTTAGTAAATATAGTAAAAGCTAATAAAGAACTTAGACTTTATAATATAATTTATTAAAACTTACATAAAAAGGTTAATTTTATTAATATATATATTTTAGAGGTGAATAAAGGATAACATCTAATAGTTAAAGTAAATAAGATAAATGTAGAAGTATATAAATAGTAATAATAGCGTTTTACTTAACGTAGTTTATGAATTAGCTAGACGTATCACTTAGCTGGACACTTTTTCCTATGTTCGTATTATCCTTTAATATTTCTTAACTATAATACCCTTAATTAAGTATTCGTTATCGCTATTCGATTTATTCGATAATCCTATATCCTTAGAATAGGTTTGTATATTATATCTAGTCTTACTATATACACTATATCGTCTCTAAGCTAGTTAGGCTCTCTTTAATAGACCCCCTTCTTTATCTTCTCGAGGTGCTAAACGTTTCCCCTTCTGTTTCTCGTTTAATAACACGTAAGATTCTTTAATACTAAGTATCCCTCTAAGTTAAACTTATTATTTTTTGGCCCTCTAGCGCTTAATAAGTGCTACGTTTGTATCCTTAAGTATACGAAGTTGATTGGTTAAAAGAGTAAGTAAGTGTACTATTACTTATATACCCTTTAATAATTACTCGATTATTCTAATTATTAGAGTTAAAGAGCTTTCCTGATAAGTTATGATTTGCTTTTTAATAAAATTAGGTTATAAAACGGTTTATTATGAGTTAGAGGGCGTTTATAACTACTAAGGTAGTAGTGTTAAAGGGTTAGTAATAGGAAGTATAAGTATCTATAAATGTATATTAAGTTTGTTAAGAATATGATCTAGATCCTACAGAGTAATTCTAGTTCCTAGGAATATAGACTTAATATTTTCTTTTATAAAAACTTTATAGTATATATAGTAGATGTCGATAAAGAACTTAGACTTAGTAATATAGTTTATAGACGCTTAGATAAAGAGGTGAGTTTTATTGTTATATATGCGTTTTAGAAGTAAATAAAGGGTAATATCTAATAGTTAGAGTAGATAGGATAAATGTAGAGATATACTAATAGTAATAATAGCGTTCTATTTGTAGTAATTATTAAATTTAGCTAATAGGTAGCTCTCGTGACCGTTAATAATAAGTATCTAATAGATGCCCTTAGTATGATCCTTAGTATGTTTATTAAAGTGTTCAATATAGTCTAAGTCTGTTTTGTTATTAGTCTATCTATTAGTAGTCGGTTTAATAATCTAGTCGTTTAGAAAACCTAATTCCGTAGTCTAACTAGTAAGGTAATAGGTACTTTAAATGATTATAAACGGAGGGATATACTACCTACCTAAATTAATATACTTAATAACTATAGCCTATTTACAGTTACTAGGCTAAATAGACTTTGCTTTACCGCGTTTATCGGTATGTATTACTACTATTAACGCAGTAATAATACCTATTATAAAGCTAGTCTTATTAAAATTATATACGTCCCCCTTTTTAATACTATATTTAGCTATTATATTATATAGTAGAGTAAACTACTTTTTAATAACTTTAGGATCTTTTTAAAAGGGCTTTTGATAATTATATAAACGATTAAATTTAGTTGTTAGTGATAGTTATAAGTCTATAAACTACTTGGCCTAACGCTTACTAATAGGCTCACCATTGCGCGCCCGCAGTAGGAGATTGGCTATATCTTCCACACTAGTAAGTTATAAGGGAAATCCTCTAGAATCCTATTCAATAACGTATTGAAGAAGTGCTTTCTCTTCGATTTGATTGAGTTTATGCCGTTTGGGTTGGGTACGTTCGTATTGGGGTCGGCAGTTTATTCTATCGTATAAGATACTCTTCGATACTCCGTAAGTAGTAACTGTACACGTAATACTCAATTTACTGCCTCTAGTGCGTATATTTCGAATTGCCTCGAGTATAAGAATGATTTTGTCTTCTTGTGTGTGGATTGGTATTGTGGTTATAGAGTAATGATGTGTTAAATGTTTAAGTGCTTTGAATATAAGTGTGCTTGGGAAAAAGTGTCCGGCTGAGTGATACGTCCGGCTGACTGATGAACTAAGTTATAGTAATTATTAAATTTAGCTAATAAATAGTTCTTATAACTATTAATAATAAGTATTTAATAGATGCTCTTAGTATGACCCTTAGTATATTTATTAAAGTATTTAATCTAGTCTAGACCTATTTTATTATTAATCTATCTATTAGTAATAGGTTTTTAACCTAGTTACTTAGAAATTCTAATTCTATAGTCTAATTAGTAAAGTGATAAGTGCTTTAAACGATCACGAACAGAGGTCTACACCACCTACCTAAGTTAATATATTTAATAACTATATTCTATTTATAGTTAGTAGACCAGATAGACTTTACTTTGCCGCGTCTATTAGCGCGTATTATTACTATTAATATAGTAATAATACTTATTATAAAACTAATCTTATTAAAATTTTATACGTTCCCCTTTCTAATTCTATACTTAACTATTATATCAGATAATAATATAAATTACTTTTTAATAACCTTAGGATTCTTTTAAAAAGGTTTTTAATAATTATATAATTAATTCAATTTAGTTCTTAGAAATAGTTATAAATTTATAAACTACTTTATCTAATACTTATTAATAAGTGTACTATTACACGTCTATAGCTAGTTAGCTATATCTTTTATACTAATAAGTTATAAGGCAGATTCTTTAAAATCCTACTTAATAATATATTAGAGAAGTGTTTTCTCTTTAATTAAATTAAGTTTATATTATTAGGGTTAATGTGGTTAATAAGCGAGTAAAACAGATAAGCGAGTAAAACAGATAAGCGAGTAAAACAGATAAGCGAGTAAAACAGATAAGCGAGTAAAACAGATAAGCGAGG
>WIGM01000980.1:0-15429 GCA_014235935.1 Colletotrichum musicola
TGAATCCAGTATAGACAGGCATATCGGAGGTCGGCTGGGATGTGCGCATCTATGGTTCGCTGATCAATAGCGTCTTTAGGCGTGCCCGCCTTTCCCAGGTCACAGATATCCTGCTTGAGCCCCCTTTGCATCCGCTGAATGCACTTCGTTGCAAGCATGGTGTGTATCTCCTTGGCGTCAACGCGATTCGCAGTTGACTCGGTGTTTGCTGGGCGGAGAAGGAAATCGCTAAAAGACTTATGCAGGAGTCGTATCGGGTCATCTGTACCGGTCGGGATGTCCAGCACCGCATGTAGCTCTGGAAGCCACCAGTTTACATCATCTATGTCTGTGTCGAGAAGGGAGGCGAGTGAGGCGGCCGAAAGTGGAGTTGCGAGAAGGACGAGAGCGCCTAAGAACTGCAGCTGTTGGCTGCTTTCCGCATTGTCGTTGTTCTGGAAAACCTGGCCGAGAATTGGATCGTAGATCTGGTCAAGCTGGGGCTTGTTCTCGCCGCTTTGTTTGAGCCACAGTTTCAATTGGGTCTTGGGGTTTCGCGGGTTCCGTTCGTCACAGACGAAACGGCAGAGCGTTGCGGCGTAGATGAAGAGCGGCTCGGGGGTCGTGGCCAGCTGCACCACGCGATCCAGGTCCTCAGCGTCGGGCCATGGGTCTTGTTGGACTCTTCGCTTCGCCTTGATTTCTGAAAACCTGGATTCCAAAAAGCGGCGGATGTCGATCCTTGTGTCTTCGGAGAATTGGCGATGAAGTTGCAAAGTGCGAATATTATTCTTCCCGGCAAGGCTATCGAAGGCGTTGACAATATCCGGGGCGGACCTACTAGTGAGCACGATCCTCACGCGCACCGTCTCGACCTGTTGAAGGTTGCAAAGGAGGCGCAGGACGCGGGAATAATGCTCAACGAGCTCGCACTCATCCAAGGCGTCAATGATGATCAACAGTCGACGTCGTTTTCCCTTTTCGATGGGCCGTAGATCTGTCAAGGGTTGGTAGAGTACCACGTGAAATTGGCCTTCAAGTGCCTTCTTTTCTACTGCTTCCCTCCCCAACCCGTCCAGAGACTTTCGAAGGCATCTCCTGAAATCAGGCATCATCTCAGCAACCTGCATGGCAAGTGTGGAGAACAACATCCTGGTGTCACATCGGGCCTTGTCTCCCCTCTTGAAAAAGTAGCCAGCAACAGTTCGGTTTTCGCCACCAAGGGTTTTAGCAACAGTGCGCGCGATGGTAGATTTCCCGGTTCCTGCTGGGCCGACCATCCAGAACAGGGGTTCCGCAGATTCATCGTCTTCCCAGCGATGGATCGTCTCCCGGATGCGAAGGCGCGTGCCAGCCTCGCATTTAGGGCTGTCTTGTACATCGGTACTGTCGAGACGGGCTTCGTGGACGATGGGTAGGTCGATTGAATGATCTTCGAGTATTTCGCTAAAGTACCGTTAGTCGAGATTCATGGATGAGGAACATGCAAGCATACTTTGTGCGGCGCTGTTCGATAAGCTGTTCCTCCGCTACCAAGAGTAACGAACGCATGTCGGTATAAGCCTGTTCCGCTGCCCTGCTCATGTCTTCGACCTTATTGCGCGCCGCAATTGTGTTTAAAGTCCTCGACTCGTCGCCTACGATCCGCTCCAAGCCCTTTATCTTGGAGAGCATGCCTTCCCAGTCGTCATGCCGGATCATGTCTCGACTTGTACTGGAAAGCCACCTGCGAAAGAAACGTATTACGGTCTTGATCTGAAACTCAAGAACGTGCTGATACAGGTCGACGATGTGGCTTTCAAACTCGGCTTTTAGCCCTGACTCGCGAAGGTTCTCTGGCCAGAGGAGGTGTTCAAGCTCGATGTAGTAACGAATTCGAGAGGTAACATATGACAGCCCATCCCGGTTAGCTATTTCCGCAACACTCGGATTTTTCAGCAGCGGGAGCAGAACAGAAACACCGGCCCAAGCCACACTGGCTTCTGAGGATGCTTTGGCAGCTTCGCAGATAAGTCTGGATATGGCCTGAAAGAACTGTGCAGCCTGTGCGACCTGGTCTCTCAGTATGAACTCATGGCCAAAGACGGTATATTTCGTCCGCTTTTCCTCCGCTCGACGTAAGCCCTCGTCGGTGATTGCCTTGAGCTGAGCTTGGCGCTTCTCGGGATGAGTGTCAATTTGGTTTCCGAGGCGGCCAGGGCTCTCGTCTTCGTGCTTATTGCCTGTCATAGAGGTGTCGGCAGGGTCAAGGTACTACTGCGCACTCACATGAAGGACTTACTACTACCATCTTCCAGTTCTCTCGAGAGGAGTGTCTCATACCGAGAAACCAGCTCCTCATTCTCACTCCTCAGGACATCGTAGGCCCGCGCCCATAACGAAGGGGCATCCTCGGGTGGTGGCGGAACTATCTGCGTCGGCGACGGTACGCACTTTGTCGTCTGCAAATCCGCCGCTGGAGATAAGGAATCTGTGGTAAGAGACGTCTCTGAACCAAGGCACGACGTCTTCTCAACGACCGAAGACGAATCTCGAGACGCGTTAGGCAGGGAGGAACTTGCTTGCTTTGGTGTCACAGATGCCTGGGCGGTCAGGGCGTCGTCGTCGTGATGCTTAGCCGGGATGCTGCTCTTGGGGCGCAGAGCCCCTTTGAAAAGGTTGCGCAATTTATGGCGCTTCATGACGGACGGGCAAGAAGATGTAGTCTGCTTGCGCGGTTGATGTTCTCGCAATTGCCTCAGAATGAGGGGTTGTGGTAACAACAATCCATGTCGGCCCGTGTTGGTCCAATGGCGAAGCACATCCTCGCAAACGTGCATGGGTGGTATGTACGATGGGGCTCCGCTCTCACAAAGGTGGAGTGAGGCCAAGAGACAGGTCATTGATATCTCGAGTGTATCGTCATATGTGAGTGCACGTGTGTGGAAGCGGACTATGACATCGAACCTTCATACAGATTCAGTTCGCCAATTCGTTCTTATCAAGACCTCTTTTATCACGTTCCCAGGCAACTCCCCAGAGCTTTCAACAGGTCCTGGGCCAGGATGTCAACGCCGCCCGTCATCTTGTCCTCAATACCAAACGACAAAAACAGCACATCATCCAGGTACCCATGATACCTCCGCTGCTTGGAATTCCAACTCATCGACGTAACGTAGAACATATCCGACCCGCTATCCATCCTCTTTTCCCTGCCGTGAATCCAGACCGGCCGTCTCGACACAGCAAACACTTCAAACGGCGCCCTCTGCCGGAACACCACGACATATGGCTCGTACTCGCTGTGAAAATTGTAGAACGTCTTGTGTTGGACAACAGTGATCACGAACGTGTTCTCGGCGTTCGGCACGCACCCCGCATCACTGCGCTTGCAGAACGTCACGCTGAGCGAGTTGGTCGCCTGGTGGATCGACTCCAGCTCCGGTGGAAGCTTCGGGAGGTACCGTGCCAAACACGCCTCGTCGCCAGGAGCTAGCGGCGCGAGATCCGGCCCTGAAGAGCCGTCTGCGTTGAGACGGGAGAAGACGCGCCGCGGGGAGAGGTCTTGGTGGACGTACGCCGCGCCCTCGTCGTCCCAGAAGAGGAACCAGTTCTTCTCCATGGTTCCCCATGGCGGCGGTCGCTGCAGCTCAGTGCCGGCGGTGAAGCCCTCGTCCAACGATGCCGAGAAGCCCCAGTCGCCGAGAGCGCGGAAGTCCTGCATCCATTGCCCGAAACACGAGTAAGCCGAATTCGAGCCGTACACGATGAGCGGCCGCGTAGGTCCGTAGAACACCCGTGCGTCGTGAGGGCCGACGTTCATGGCGATGTAGGCCAAGTCGGTCGGACATGTGCCGTCGCCGCTCCGAGTGGCGGCGATTGGCAGAACAGTCGGCGCAGCTACACAGGCGAGTCCCTCGGGGCCGAAGATGGCGTTGCAAACGAGCTCGACATGTTCGGCGGTGTTGTCGTTCACCTTGCGTCGCTGAGCGACGATGATGAAGGTGTCGTCGAGGATGGGGTGGGGGATGATGTTGGGGTTCATGGCATCCTCATCGCCGAAGCGAATCGGGAAGAACTTCTTGTCCGGCGTAGATAACGAGAAGACTTCAAGATGCGTGGGCTGCTCCGTCGTGAGCGATGGAGGCGGAACCGCGACGACGGGCTGCTGGGGTTGCTTGCTCGGCGCCTCAGCCGGTGCCGGCCGTGTATGCGGCTTCAGCTCATCGGCCTGTCTCCAGTTCGGGGCGAAGATGTGATCGAACCAGGACTCGAGGCCAGAGGCGGAGTTCCCGGGACCGAGGAACCGGATGCCGACGTAGACAAGCAGGAGGAAGGGCCCGACGATGAGGACGACGCGCTTGAAGTCCCGGGCTAGCATCGCGAAGGGCTGCTCACGTGTATCGAGGATCCGGAATTCATCTGAGTAATCGGGATCATTCGGGTCGGCCGGGTTAGAGGTTGCAACAACCAGACAAAGGAGTATCCTTGTCGTTGCCGTTTGAATTGAGTGTCTTCCGACGGAACGCGAGAAGGTTTCCGTATAATGTGACACCGAAAAAAAAAGTCTCTGTCTCTGTCTCTCCACAAGGTGTTGGTGCCGCCGACAACAGTCACAATTGCATCACCAAAAACAAGCGGCCAAGGAATGCGGGGGAGCGATGGGGATCCAAGGACTTTGTGGAGGCCGAAACTTAGCGGGGAAAACACGGGGGGAAATCGACAGAGACGGCACTGCGGCCAAGGTGATGGCTCGTGATAGCGATCGGCGGTTTAGAGCCAGCGCAATACGACCTTGAACGTTCCGAGTTTCCCCTCATTACCAGAGCTTGAGTGACAATCTCTCCCCTTGACTGCGTTATCTCCCTCACATTTCAACTCCAGCTTGTCTAGCGCGCAGGGGCAGAGGTAACATCGAACATGCAAAACTTGGCAGAAAGAGACAATCTCCTCGATTCATGAGTTCCTTTCCTCAATCGTCAGCCTCACGCGACTCTTCAAACATGTGAGAAGCCTCGGTGAACGGCCAAGACCCCTGGCGTTGGGTTGCCGGGGATCTTTCGTTCCCCCTCACGAACCCTACCACACGTTTTCGCTGTTTCGGGAAGTGCGTCCGTTCCTGCAGCACTTTTGGGTGTGACACGGCTGCAGGTCGAGCGGAAATGTGCAGGGGAGGGTGGCGTCCGTCTGTGTCGTTAGCGGCAGTTTACGGATGACGGCTTGTGATGGACTCAGTCTGTGTGGCAGTGTCAAAGCCGTCCAGTCCGTCATTTTCGCGTGGCAAGCACGCATCGGGCGGGCATTGGACGCTTTAGAGTCAGACTAGTTATCCAGAAAGACGGCGGTCGATTCGATCAACTTGGAGAAAGCCAATCGCGCGACGTAACAACGTTGGACATGGTAGGGCTAACAACGACGGTGTCTCTGAGAGGGCTGAGCAGTGGGGGGGCCAAGAGCCCGAAAGAATGCTCTGATTGATTGCAATTATTTTGAATTGTCCAACTAGAAGTCGAGCTATTTCTTGTGTCCCATACCAAACACCAAATGTCTCGGCCGATCCGGAAGAGATTGCGCCGGCTCAACGCCTCGGATATTAGTGTCTAAGCCACAAACCCCGTCTCACGCCTTCATAGTTGCTGGTGGTGCGCTGAGCGTTTTCCCGTACAGCCACTGCGCAAACCTGACGCTCGGCTCGTCAACAAACAGCGTCACCACCTCTGCGAGCCACAGCGTGAGTGGCAGCAGGACAAGGTGCGGAATCAGGAACGCCGGTTCCAGGCCCAGCGGCCCGACCTTCGACAGGAGGAACCGGTCGACGAGATGAGCAAGGTGCTCCTTCTCCGAGTCCTTCCACCAGCCAACGGCTGTGTAAATGCGGTCCCCCAAGACCCCCAGAACGGGCCCGTGAACGAGGTACAGGGCGAAGGATATCCGTCCGAGGTACTGGCAGAAACGCGTCTCGAAGAAGGCGCGCAGCCAGCGAATCCGCGGGACTGAGGCGACCAGAAGAGCCGCCGCCCAGAAGAGGTAGAACCACTTGTAGTCGAAGACGGCCTGCGGTTTGAGGAGGGAGAGGTAGTACCACCCTCGGTTCTGGCCCAGGTTGTTCACGTCACCAGTGTACGACGGCACACCGCCGAGGTACATGGAGGCAACGAAGAGGTGGTAGAAGATGAAGGTCTTGGCCGGCTCCAGCTTCTTGAAAATCGCCGGCAGTTCGTCCTTGCGGGCGAGCAGATCCAGGTCGCAGAGTAGCATGCCCGTCACGAACATCGCGCCATACCATCCGTCGGCGATGTACATGAAGTAGAATGCGAGCCCGGCCTCGCACCAAAGCCGCGCATTCACGGTGCACCGTGAGAAGGCGAGGAGGGCTGTGTAGACGATGATGGACCCCTTCATCTCAACGGGTATCGACCACAGATGCCGATTCCAGCTGAAGAAGGGACTGCTGCCGCTGGTGAAGATGAAGCTGAAGTTCTTCAGCTCGCAGTACCAGACCCACACGTCTTCCCGCCACGAGGAACTGCGATCGATGTTATCGACCCAGACGTCGAACGCGTGCAGAAAGCTCATGAAGACGAAGGTCGTGACCGCGACGGGGATGTAAAGTCGCAACCAGCGCCGAAACAGCGCCGATCCGACACTCTCGGCCATCCTCGCGTGGTGTCCGTTCTGAATCAGGCCCAGCGGCTTCGCCGCCAGCACGTAGCCCGAGATGACGAAGAATACTGACACGGCGAAGTGCCCGCCCGTGAAGAGGTGCCGCACCCCGGGGAACGCGACGAAGTGAAACTTGCCCTCGTAGCCAAATGAGTTCTCGAAGATGCGGTTTTGGATCTTCGGCTCGTGGGCCCAAAGCTCGTTGTGGTGCCAGTAGACGAGGAAGGCCGCAAAGCCGCGCAGGCCGTCGAGGTACGCCGTTGGCCGCAGAGTCATGTCGGCCTGTTTGGTGTCTTTGATCGGCCAGAGGAAGCATCCCAGCCGCGCGAGGGTGGACCTCGACGGGCGCCGGAAGCGGAGGAGCCGGGCGGGCTTCCAGTCTGATTGCTCTTCCGTCAGCCATTTGGGCTTTTCGTTCCAGGACGGGGTGACGTCGTCCCAATCCGGGCTGTCGAGGATGCCTTCGTTCCTTGGAGACATCGTGCAGTCTGAGAGCGGAAGTTCCTCGAAGGTCGATGCTTCGATGTCGTGGTTGGGAGTCGTAGGAATCTTCAGCCTCAAGCTGTCAAACAATGCGTGCTTACGGGCGGGTGCTGCTTGCCCTTCCGCGTGGTGTGGGTGATGTGAGATGCGGGAAAGGAGCCTTCGTACCCTTGCCTCTCTGGGGTGCGAGAGAGGAGGTGTTCCTGTTGGGGCAGAGCGAAAGAGGCACAGCTTCTTTTCAGTATCAACGAGATGCTCCTGCACGGGGCGGGTAGTCATCACGTTCCTCTGGGCTTGGCGTCGATCCCCGCTCTTCAATTGGCTTCTGAGACGAACGGCAACGAGTTGCCGTCGTTGACACTCAGTCGTCTGTTCGTCCAAATGTCACAAGCAAGAGAAAGGCTGAACGGAAAGCTAGACAACCAGCTGAACCATGAGAAAAAGGCCCGAGGTTGACAAGGCGGAGTGGGTGGGATGAAGCTGGGATGGTTGGATGGTTGGTCCACAACCAACCGGGGATCCCTGGTTCAATATGCGAGGGATGGGCCCGGGGAAAATGCGGAGAGGACGGACAAGCAATTCGGACCAACAACATAACCCTAGGCAGAAACTACCACGATGGGTTAACCACTCACAATGTCCCGCACGGTGACGTTACGGTTGCAACGGAGACTAGTGGCAACCTCAAAATGAGGGGGGAGAGTTGACGGCAAGTGGCGTAGCACCAAGTCTAAAGCCTCGGACATGTGAACGACTCGGCCGGTTCAGAGAAATGACCACTGGCAGTCTGATCACGTCTTGTCACTTTTGTCAAAGTCGTATAGCCTGCGGCGTCACCCCTCGATTGGGAAAGCTGCGCCGCGCCCTGCTCCCCTGACTATCTCAGCCCTTGGGGCCGTTGGTGCTGGTGCCAAGGATCGGCCCAATCGACGCTCGAACCAGCTCAACGTCCCGGCGCTACTATGGCGCCAGATGCGACCGCTTCCAAACCAGTGGCACTGGACGGACTTTCAATCCGGTTGGCCCCTTTGGCTCGTGCGATTGTCCGTGGCTTTGACGACGGCGCGGTTTTTCAAGACCTCTGGGCTGGGACGGGTGTTTTCTCGCCAGGACGAATCGAACAGTCCACCGTTGAGAACGTCTCTCTAGTGTTTCTCGTATTGATTCAGGCGAATCCCTAGCGAAAACAACCAAAGTCCGAGTTTCGTAAGAGACGCTGAAGAAACAGTAGTAGTGGCGTCGGTCGAAACGGTGACAACTCGACGGGGAGCAGGGATTGGATAAACAGGATACGACCTCGCCCGAACGACCTCGGCGCTCTATGCTCAACCATCCCCCCCTGCAAACCGGCTCGTGAAATTGATGGGCACAAAGTGACAGCCAAGCGGGGAAAAGTGAAGTGATAGTGTTTGGAGGCGTGTAGAGCTCAATCCCGACTCGGCCGCCGGCTCGCTATCGGGTCGCGTGCTCTCGTGTACATGAACGATTGGGGAAATCCTCATATTTCGACACGCATCCCTCCCCTGTCCGTCTTCGAAAGGATCATCGCATCTCTTCTCCAGAAAGCTTGTTGATCCAGCTCAATTCCAAACCCTTCTTCAGCCCCGGAGGCTTCCTTTCGTTTACACCCCCTCTTCAACTTCCTCTCCTCTAGATTCGGACGAGGTCTAAGCAAGCACAATGTCTCCACCCATCATGAGCCCGCTTAGCCCCCTGAGCCCAACGGGCTCGCAATCGAACCCCTTCAGAAACAGAGTGCCGACGCAGTTGAGGAGATGTGTTCCGCTCTACATCGCCTGCGTTTGCATATTGCTCCTGATCGCCAACCTCGACGTCGTGTCATCAGCCCCCAGACCAGTTAGTCTCTCCAGGCGCAGCAGCAGCAGCGGCTCGCATTCGACAAAGCCACGCGGATTCCCCAAGAAGATCTGGCAGAGCTGGAAAGTTGCGCCCCTCTCCTTCGAAGCCGAGAAGATCCTCACTGCGCGCACGTGGACGGACAAGAACCCAGGATACCGCTACGAGGTCCTCACCGACACCAACGACATGGAGTACGTCGAGGAGCACTTCGGCTCTGGCGGGGTCGACCGCCCGGACATCATCGACTTCTATCGCGAGGTGAACGCGACCATCGTCAAGGCGGATCTGCTCCGCTACATGATCATGTACGCTGAGGGCGGCGTCTACGCCGACATCGACGTCGAGGACCTGCGTCCCGTTGCTAGGTGGATTCCGGAGCGCTTCGCCGAGAAGGACGTTGACCTCGTTGTCGGCGTCGAGATCGATCAACCCGCGTTCAAAGACCACCCCATCCTTGGTGGCAAGTCTATGTCCTTCTGCCAGTGGACCTTCATGTCTCGCCCGCGACACCCGGTGATGCTGGCCCTCGTTGAGAGTATTATGTCCTGGCTCACCGACGTTGCGCGCGCCCAAAAGGTGCCCATCTCCCAAGTTGCGCTCGACTTTGACGAGATCATCAGCGGAACCGGCCCGTCAGCGTTTACGAAAGCAATCCTCGAGTACATGTCCTCGCGGTCGCGCTCCGGCCCGGTAAGATGGGATACCTTCCACGACATGGACGAGTCCAAGCTTGTCGCCGGCGTGCTCGTCCGCGACGTCGAGTCCTTCGCTGCGGGACAGGGCCACTCAGACTCTGGCAACCATGGCTCTCGCGGCGCGCTGGTGAAGCACCACTACCACGCGTCCAACTGGCCGAGCCGCCACCCGCGCTTCCGGCATCCTGTCTTCGGCGAGGTCGAGCGGTGCAACTGGGACGCCGAGTGCGTTTCCAAGTGGGACAAGGACGTCGCCGCGTTCGACGCGCTCTCACCCGAAGAGAAGAAGAAGAAGATCAATGACCACGAGAACTTCCTCAAGACGCAGGGAGAGCAGAAGCAGTTCGGCCAGAGGACTCCAGGTGACCACCCACTGGGCATTCCGCCTCCGAAGCCGCCTCAGCTTCCTCTACAAGTGCCTCCGAAGCCTGAGGAACTCAAGTTGAAGTGAAAGAAAAAGCCAGCGATGTTTCGACTCTGGAAGATTCAAACCGAAGGCCCGACCCAATGGCCGCGTCAGTCCCCGCGCCGCGACGACAACTCGTCAAAAGCCCGGCTTTGAGGAAGCCATCTCCTGCGACAAACCAACATTTGCTTACGATTGCTCTTAGCGTTGTTTATCAAAGTTGCTTGATGGCAATCGCCCGGCGCGAGCGTTTTTGGCTCGCGTACATACACCGCATGCATGGCCTGTTTATGATTACGTTGTAGCCCCGGGGGCTCTCCAGTACGAGTACTTGATCTTCGTCTAACTGGCGGGCAACACAATGGCCAATGACGGCATTGCTAGACATACATAAACCTACATACACCAGATGGAAAGTAAGACGGATACCCTTCAATTACTGTACATACCTTGGTAACATTTAACGGCGCTCAAAACGCCTGTGAATCTCCTCTATAGTAAGACATTCACCCGGATAAGAATATCCCGAACTTGTCATGCTTTTCTCAGTGTCTCGTCCCATTGGTGCTGATAACGGTCGAGTTACGTTTGAGTCACCCTTGCATGACGGTAAGAGAACGAGAAATCCCGTTCCAGATTAGACCCATTCGTGCAATTTGACATGTCCATTTACATTCTCAAATATGTACTCCGATGTTGAAGGTTATGTTAATCCGCACCATCTTACCCGGCCGAGACGGGTGATACCTGGCGGATATATGCTATGTACAAGTTGTCTCGGTCATTCCCTGCATGTCCCATACGACTTTAGCTCACAGGACCAAGTCCCTCATAGATCATGATTTAGAAGGTCAGTTTCTGGCCGGCCTGTCCGGGAACAGTGGCAATGACGTTGGCGGAGCCAAGCAGAGTGTAAGAGTAAGGCGGGGAGTTGGCGTTCAGGGTGCCGACCGGGGCGGTGTTGGCCGCGCCGCCGAGGTCGTTGTCGATGGAGACGGCGTAGCCGACGATCTTGGAGTCCTGGGTTGTGATGGGCACG
Organism: Colletotrichum musicola; assembly: GCA_014235935.1. Classification (NCBI taxonomy): domain Eukaryota; kingdom Fungi; phylum Ascomycota; class Sordariomycetes; order Glomerellales; family Glomerellaceae; genus Colletotrichum; species Colletotrichum musicola. Next base: position 11,105 of record WIGM01000980.1, read on the forward strand.
GAGACGTTCCTGAAGACGTTGCTTTGGGCGAGGACCTGAGCTCCCTGGCGGGTGTTGATGGCGGAGTTGCCGCTGCTCGTCCGTTAGTATGCGTGGGCTTCCAACAGGGTGGAGGGGAGTGGCTCGGGGAGAAGAACGTACTTGAGGTAGTAGGAGTTGTAGATGTGGCCGGTACCGAAGCGGAGAGAGGGGCCGCGGGAGCCGAAGTTGGCCCAGTAGTTGTTGGCGTAGGTGATGCGGAGGTGGCCGCTGTCCTCGCCGCCGTTGTTCTCGCTGTGGCCGATCAGGGACGTCTTCCAGTGGTCGTGGAAGTACGTGCTTCGGTATGTCAGCTTCTCTTCCGAGGCAGAAGGCCTTTGGCAACGTACTAGGAGATGGTGAGGTAGTCGGCGGCATGAGAAGCATCCACGAGGCCGTCGTAGTAGTCCTTGTCAGAAACCAGGGCGGAGCTGAACTCGCAGTGGTCAACCCAGACGTTGGTGCTTTCCTGTAGAGAGAAATCGGTTAGCCCATGAAATCCAAGTTGCCGTCTGCTGGAGTTGGCTCACCTCGATCTTCAAGCCGTCACCGGTGGAGGCGAGGACGTTGGTCGACTTGATGTTGCGCACGATGATGTTCTTCTGCTTGCGAGCGTGCAGGGCAACACCGTCGAAACCGGCACCAGGGAGACCGATGACGGACTTGTTGCTGCCGATGCGGACGTTGACGGCACCCTTGATAACGCCTTTGACGACGACGATCTTGGCGCTGGTGTCCTTCTCGTTGACGGCCGCGGTGAACTCGGCGAGCGAGGAGACGGTGGTGACAGTGCCGCCGGCTCCGCCAGAGGTACTATGACAGCGTCAGTTCATGTCTCGTCAGGAGAACAGGCATGGTGAGAGCTTACCCTCCGTTCAGGGTGGCATAGCCGATCGTGGCCTTGTCAGAGACAGAGGCCCTCTTGACGAGGTGGGGCTGGTCGGCGACGTTGTCGACGGTGGGCGTAGGGGTCGCAGCTACGAGACCGGCGAAGATCGTCGCCAAGGCGGAAGAGAACTTCATTGTGAGAGGACGGTGCGATCTGACTGGGTACTGAGAGGAATGCCGAGAAGAGGACGGGGGCTGTCAAAGCTGCCAAGAGATCCGGGATTGAAAAGAAAGCTTGAGCTTGTGCTGCCGAGAAGTTTCAGGAACCCGTCAACCACGTTGCCGGTCTTGTCTCTTTTATAGATGATCGTCGCGGGTCTTTATTGGGTCCTTTTTCGCCTCGGTCTTTCGCAAGGGGCCCCTAACATCACGAGGCCACGTCTGCGTTGTCGCGGGAATTGCGACAGAGCATCGTGGAAACGCGAGCTTTCGCCTTTGGCCTGGCCCAGGAACTTGCGCGGCTGGAGCCGTTGGAGTTGGAGCGTAGCATTCGTCGATGGACGGACCCAGACAGCCGTAGTCATTCCGCGAATGACAAGCCGTTGTCGGGCCGGACCTCACGATCCATCCCACTCTGAACCGTTCCCCTCCGCTCACTGTCACTCGTGACTCGTTAAAATGAGGAGCCCCTCAGCCTTGGGAGAAATGGCGAGATGGGACCGGTGGGATTCGTACCGTAATCGCGCCTGCAGCTGCAGCAACTGAGGTCGCAACAGAGAAACAAGCTTGTCTACAAGCTTTCGTCTATTCACTGCGTTGTTTATTCAGTGGGGCCAAGTCTGTGTCATGTAGAGTTGTAGTCTGAATTAAGGAATGGGGCGTCCGGGGTTGCCGTTGGAGAAATTCCCTCGAATCAGCATTTCGCCTGGCCGCCGCCCAGAGACCCGCGCAATCCGGGGTGCAGAGCGGCCTTGCCAGATGGAAAAGAGACTCTTGGTACGATGCGGTCCGGTCCTGTCATTGGCGAGAGCCGGGTAGTCCTTGCCGAGTTGATTACGTGGAATGCACCTGCATGGTCAGAATGCCGCCTCTTTGGACGGGATTTAAGGCTGTAGTTTTTCCTACTGCGCGGCTATTGGACGGAGATCCCATTCCAGACCGCCCGTCAAAAATTGCGGGATGTTCGCAATGAATTACGAGGATTTCTCTGACATTTCCGCCGATGGCCGCTGAGCTTCTGTTGGCCTAGCCGCCTCTGCATCCTGATTGCTAGTTGAAACGAGTTTCTCGGGCGACAGATTAGCTGCCTCTGGCGCAATAATCCGGGATGTTCTCCGATTTGTTCTCGGTTGGCAGTGGACGTTAACACCGACTCTCGACACGACAGCACGACGCCCGACTTAAACCGGTCCGAACAGTAAATTGCGCGGAGGTTACTGGCAGTGTAAATTCTTTCTGGATTGCATGTTATATGTCTTGGTTGATTGAAGTTGTCCACTCGCCCTGCCGAGTTGTTCGTAATTAACTTCTCAGTTACGTACAAACCCATCTGCAGCCAAGAAGATTTGAGCAACGGATCTACACGGAGCCCCAAGATCTGTGTTACGGTAAAGCAACTTCCCCATGGGACAGTTTCATCTTGCATGCGCAGTCCCGGCACTGAGTTAGACAGATAATCGAGGACTTGGCACAGACTTGGCAACATGAAAGATGGGAAGTGGATACAAACACCATACAATAGCTGGTTTTCGTCGCTAATCACCTGGCAATTGAACATTTAATCATTTCATTTTCAACGTATTAGGCTTTCGATGATTACGATATCACACCTTCAACACTCCCTAGGGCGTACAACGGGACCAAATGTCGCCCTAATTTCCATACATAATTCTGCCGTTGTGTTGGGTATCCTTGCCTCATCAATCTAGCGCCTCATGCCATGCTCTTTCAAGTCCTTCACCATCTTCTCCTCCTCTTCCACCAGATGGTGGTCCTCCCCCGCGCCGCAAGACGGGTACAGCAGGTGCATCGGTACTTCACGTACGCCAAGAGTAGCATTCTTCTTGTTGCCAAGCATCATCGCCTCCATGATGTTGCCCTCGCCAAACTCCGGCTCCGTGAGGACCCGCATCATCAAACCGGCAAGCTGCTGCGGGGTCATGTGCAGTTCGTCGGCTCGAATGCGCTGTCGGCAGTAGTCGGGGTGGAAAATGGGAGTCTGTCGTAGCACCAGAATCGTTAGCTTCTTACTTCAACCAAGATGAGAAAAGCTGGGGGGTTGGGGGGAGGGGGACACTGAGCAAAACTGCTTACATCCGTAGCGCCAGGGCAGACGGCCGCGTTCCGAATGCCCACCTCCGTCCGAAGCCTTCCGAGGCTCTTCACCATGCTCACGATCGCTGCCTTGCTCGCAAAGTACATGGGCGTGTGTATCGAGTGGACGTAGCCTCCCAGGCTGGCGACCCAGATCAGGTTCCCCTGGACGCTGCGGTTCTGCAGCCAGTAGTCGATCGCGATCTGCGCCAACCGGATTGGCGCGATGGTGTTGACGCTGATTGTCTTGTACTGTCCCACCTTAGCGTCTGCGGGATCCTCAGCAAGAGGGAAGACGCCGGGTGGTGACCAGAAGGAGCTGGCAGGAGGCTCGTATAGGCCGGCGCCGTTGCACACGATGTCGACCTGGGGAAATGTTGCAAGTGCCGTCTCCCACAGTGAGTTGATCTGGCTCCAGTTCACCAGGTCGGTTGGGTGGAAAATGGCGTAGGCGCCGTTGGTGGCCGCGTTTTCCTTGGAGTACTTCTGGAGGGTGTTCTCGGCATCTGCTGTCAGCTTCAGGTCCGCGATGACAACGGAGCATCCGGCCTCCAGAAGCATCTGGACAAAGACACGGTTGATACCTGGGAACAAGTGGCGGTCAGAAGACAACCTTCACAAGTCCATTGTGGTTGGGGTGCACATACCAGAACCACCACCTGTTACAACAGCGAATTTTCCCTTGACCTCGTAAGCTGACATGATGGTGTATTTCCTGAGATGGGACTGTCGTCGTTGTTGTTTGCGGAATGAGAGAGAAGACAGCTGATGCGAGAAACGTCGACATTAAGTCGCAGGGAGGTTTCGTAGAACGTATTATGTCTTTTCACAGATCCCTTCCATTTGCAGTGCTTCAAGTCGAGAGACTCCTACAATCCTGGCCGACTCGCGCTGCGACAACGGCGGCTCCTGCGTGCAGGGCGGGCGAGGCCCTCCAACTAACACTGACCCGGAACACTTCCCCGGGGGCGGACGGCATCTCGGTTGGCCTCCTCCGCGCGGCTTGGCCACACATCAGCGAGGCAGTCCGGGCCCTTATTGAGGCCTGTCTGACACAGGGATACTATCCAAAGACCTTCCGGCTCGCTAAAGTGGTTTTTATCCCAAAACCGAACAAAAAGGACGTAGCAGAGCCCGGAAACTACCGACCAATATCCCTACTATCG
>WIGM01000981.1:0-15412 GCA_014235935.1 Colletotrichum musicola
GGGAGGCATTCGCTAGCCGTGGATGTAGGAGCCGGAGCTTCGTCCGGCGGCGGTCACGTGCTCGCCCACGTGACCTGCGTCGTCCATTAATCCCATTAAATGTGCCGTATCGTCCTATACTAGTAGTCTTTTCTTGTATAGCAAATGCCTCTATTTGTATGTGACCAAATCCTTCGTATCATCACTTTCGGGTAACCTATCCCTCTATACGAATCTCTACCGTATTGTCGTCGATGAAGCGCTCGAGTGCTCGATTGGGAGTCCTCTTGGTGAACGTATCAGTAAGGTTGTCGTTACTGTTAATCTAGTGGATCTTGTGGAGCTCGTGACGTTTGTAGGACTGATGGAGGGCTATGATATCGATCATAAGCCACTTTTCTTTAGTAGTACCGAGTTTGACGAAGTACTCGTATAGGGAGTATAAGTCGGTATACACAATAGTTAGGATTAGAGAAAGCTTTAGTCGCTCGGTTACGATATTGAGCGTGGATGCGAGGGCGTACGCTATATCTATACTGGCGACTATGCCGTATATTTCTGAAGTAAGTACGCTCCTTGTTACCGGCTTGTTCTTTGTAGAGCTGTAGTGTACAAGGTTGCTACGGATCTTGAAGATGTTGTCTGCGATGGGTTGTTCTTCAGTAAGAATAATAGTGTAGTTAAGCTGTGAAGATATGTCGATATTGTTGGCAAAAGATCTATCGATAAAGATGAATAGCTTAGTGTTATTAATCTCGAGGGGTACATAAATAAGACCTCGATCGAGGTATTTGATTTACTATTTGATCCGTCGGTTTAGAGTAGCTACATCGTCAGCTGACGGCTCTTGGTGTTGAGTAGCGATGGAGAGGTCGTATAATGCCTCCGGTTGGCATATCGAAGCAATATAGGCTCCTCGAGCGTGTTGCTCGATGTATTGCTTTTCTAGATTAGTGTTACTGCTGACGATAGCTAGCTTCTTACCTTAGTCCTTCTGTCTTATGACGAGATCGTCACCCTTAAGCGTGAGGATACTACTGTTGAAGGCAAGGGGACTCTTAGTCGTAAGAAACTGCTTTGGCTTGGCAGCCAGCCAAGCCTTTACCAGCTCATCGTCTTTTCGTTTAGAGAATGTCGCTATAGATACTCCTAACGTATTGTCGGTCTGTATGCCTACGATGGTAAAGTCGTCGCTGCTATTAGTGGAGATAAGGAGGCACGGGTCGTACGTAGATGAAACTATCTAGAGCTTCTCTCTATTATGGCGGTTGTACGTTGCCTACTAATGGGTGCTAGTTTCTGTAATGCTATAGAGGGGCTTTTTTACAAGTATAATCGAACTGGGAGGGTATTGCTCGCGAATCTGAATAGGTAGGTGTGTAAGGATAGTCCGGTTTAGGGGAGTAGCTAATTGAGTGTAGGCCTGGGTGATGTCTTGTAGTTAGAGACTTATACCCCTTTTTAATAATAACGGTGTAAGGCTGAGGATTAGTCGTTGACTGGCCCGTTGGATCGTTGGGGACTGTGTTAGAATTACAGTCTTGCCGTTATTAGTATAGCCTTGGATCACAAGCCTTGACTTTTTGTAGGGCTTGTCGCTATTCTTGGCCTTGATTTCGTTGACGATGCGGGACTTGAATGTCCGAATACTGCTATGGGGTCTCTCTTTGTACGGTAAGATATTGAATACGCCCCTGGCCTGTAGTGTAGTAATCTCTTGAGTAGTTGATTCCTTAAACGGCTTACTGGGGGTCGTAATTACTCCTTCGGCTCTTAGTTTAATAGTAAGAGCAAGATCAGACTCTTCTTTAGTAGTTAAGTATGCCGTAGGGAGAGGATTCTTGTGAGGACGGCCGCGGCCTCTTCTTGTAGGGGGGGTAGCAGCTAGTGGTACAATCCCAGGGGCCTCCTCAGTTGTAACAATAATCTCGTCCTGGGTAACCTCGGGAGTGCGTAGAGGAGGCACCGGCTCCTCGTTCGTATCCTCAAAGTATGGCTTGACTACTGTGGATCGGAAAGTCCTCGGCCCTCGAGGTATGTCCAATATACAGTCCTCGCTATTAATCGTTAGTAATATATATAGCCCTTACTATCCTCCTTTCTTACACTAAACCCTGACCTTGGATTGGATTGGAAGACGAAGGGTTATAGAAGTGTTAGGGCTATTATGGGTATTAAGAGTGTCGTTGATTTGCCTCTGAGTATGAAGACGGCGGACCTCTTTGGAGGCCTTTTTAATTGCACGGGCCCTGGTATATATAGACGGAGATAGGGCTGAATTGTCGGTTATCCGGGGGTACGCTCTAAAGACGAGGAGCGTAGGTACGATGCCGTTAGGTCCGGCTGTGTCGTTTACGGTCTTAATGGCGGTTTAGAGGGCTACTTCCGGGCTCGTATCGGGGTCTTCTACCCGGATAATGTTGTACGTACGCTGGATTACGGTATAGTATCGCTCTACTTTACCGATACTATAATAGGTTTCGATTAGGACTTCTTTAACTTTAATAGCTATGTCACGGGCTGCTCCCCGGAACTCCCTTAATCAGAAGTTCGTACTAGTATTAGTAACTATAATATCTAGGGGACTTTAGTATATATCGATCTAATAGAGCTTTAAGGTCTCCTACATTACTTTTACCGAGATATCTAAGAGGAAGCGTGCCGCGTTGAACGTGGTAGTAGTATTAATAACGTAGAGTACGGAACGGTTACCATCAATATATATTAATATTAATAATAATCTCGTAGTTAAACTAGTAGTCGTCCTTAAGGGTGAACCTAAAGCGGGAAGGGGCTCTAGTATAAAGTTAGTACTTGTTACATATCTTCGTTAGTACCTCTAAAGCTCGTATTTTAACGTTATAGCTAGCCTTCTATAGTATAGTATAAAGCCGTTAAACAGAGGGATAGCCAAAACAACGATGGAGACGTCGTAGTTCGACGTCTGTTAGGTGACAAAAGGCGACGGCTTCCTCCTTATCGAACAGCATCCATGGATGACCCCATTTACGTACGATGGGGACCACAGTAGTACCTTTACGAAGTTCGTTGCGTATATTATCAAAGACAAGGCCGAGTCAGTCTATATCTACGAGAGACAGCAAAAATAGTATATTAGTCGGTATTATATAGAACCTGACGGGGCTAAAAGGTATAGGGATCTCTGTAGTACCGAGGGACGGTACTAGAGTGTTGTCTCCGAAGCGAATAGATATATTGCCAGTATTACTAGTATCGATCTAAAGTAACGGGAGTAGGGACCGTTATAATGCTAGGAACTGCGGATATCTAGTGGTAGAGAATTTGGTGGTGCCTGAGTCTGGTATGATGCCTTGGAAGATTGTAGAGGAGTATCGGTCCTTATAAGTATAGGTATTGCTCGTTTTGCCCTATTAAAAGGGGTCTTGTTAATGTGTGAGAGATAGTCTGGTTAGTGAGGATATTAAGGATCTTGTTGCTATCGATGGGGATGGGCTCTAATGTAAAGAAGGTGGTAAAGAATGCGTTGCCCTTATTGTCGTCCTCGTTGTCGTTGAGGATATGAAAGTATTGCTCAAGAGGTATGTTATCTCTATTCTTTTTGTTAAGTCCCTTAATACTCTTATACTAAGTAAGAAAATGGTTATAGGCCGGTTTTGACGTATCTTAGATTGTATAGGTTAATTTGAAGCCTTTGTACGACTTATACTGTTCGTCCCGAGGGTGCTTAGTCGACCAGTAGCTGACCCTCTTGTATATAAAGTACCTCTTGGAGCTGTGGGGGAGTTGTTGAGGGCCTTGGTTGAAGTGATTGCTCTTGAAACGCCCTCGAGGTTTACCGCGGTAGTCCCGTGAACTATTGTGAGAGTTATTGTACTTATGGTCCGTCTAGTATGCCTCGCCGACCTTAGAGGAGGGGAATGGTTTAGTGAGATACTAATGAGGGTGTGTTGAGGCTATGGACTGGCCAACTGTAGACCGAAGCTGGTTATAGACGCCCTTAAAGGTCGCTACTGGGGTAAATATAGCTGCGTCGTATTCCCTTATACCTCGGTAAGTGCCGACAAGGGCGTTATAAAGGGCTTTATCTCCTTAGTAGATTATAGAGAGACTATACTAAAGAATAACTAGTTTATCGAATAGGATCTTAAGGGCCTCGTCCTTCTTTTTCCCGGGGTTCTCCTATATAATACGGGCGAAAGTTGTTAATCGCTACTCTACAAAGTATACCTAGCTACCCTCGCGGGTCTTAAAGTACTCTTTTATATAGAGGACTATAGTATAGAAGTCGTACGGGTTTATTAGGTCGTATAAGTAGGTAAAGTAAAAGTTAAGGGTTCGTCCCTTTAGTATAAGGGAAAAAGTACCCGTATATTGTTCCTTTAGGATACCGACCTTAAAGTAGTTGTCTCTAAAGATTCTAAGCTTCTACTCTACGAACTCGTATTTTCTTTTACTATACTTTATCTTGTCGTTATATAGCTTTACTAAGTCGGTGAGGCTCTTTAGCGATAGTATCGGGCCTAGGGCTATAGGCGGGTTTGGAGTTACCGTTACTAGTGGCATCGGAGGGGGAGTGTGGAGTGGAGTACTTATTAAGTATAGAGGATTCCTAGTTAGTATTAGTGGAGATATTATAGATTACTGACGTAGCGTTGTGATCGTGGTTTGCCAAAGGATTGACTTAAGCTCGTCGATAGTTGGGACAACCGGCTTTCTTATAAGTTCGTATACGTACTTAGGGTCTTGGATAGTGTCGTTAAAGTCGTTATTTTAGTTTACTACTTGTTGTATTTACTCTCTCGTCTATAAGGGGAAGTCGTTACGGTTGGCGACTACTTTGAGTATCTGGGAAATCTTAGAGAACTTACTACTCTCGATGTATACCCCGTGGTATAGAAGGTAGTTTTGGAGGTACACCCGTACCGTGCTGGGGGCGGCGTGGATCGTTGGCTCGGACTATTCTTCAAAGTCAGTCTTGAAGGCACTAAATAAAGCCTTGCCGTGGAGACCGTCCTTGACGTAGTAGTAGACGTAGTACGCGATCTTCGTACTGACCTTCGTCGGGGAGGTCTTGGTAATAGGGTCGAAGTCGGGTTGGTTGTTCTATAGGTTGATATTAATACAGTCGATGACGTTGGTTGGAAGCAACTACTCAAGTCGAGAGGCGATTGAGTTAGGAGGAGGTGAAGGAGTATTGGACCCTGTTAAGATGGAAGATATGTCTTAGTCGTATTATTAGTTAACTTGTTGATTAATAAACAAATGGAGGAATGTTTGTCTACGGGGTAACTTCTTAAGGGAGAAGGGAAGGGAGAAGAGGAGTAAGAAGAGAAGAAGAATAGGGTTGGTGATATTGTCGAGGGAGTAGTTAGAGGTGAAAGGGGAAGATCCTAGTGTCGAGGAAAAGCTGATGAGATCGTAGGGTCGGTAGTTTGATGTATTAAGGACGCTCTATAGGCTAGTCGATTTAGTGGTCGAGTTTTCCTATGAACTTTACGAGCTAGTCGGTTTGGTGGCCGAGTTTTCTCGTAGTTGCTTAGTACGACGATTTCGACGTACGAAGCCGGCTTGGGGTCCGGTCTATCGATATCGATAATATCGTTTTTTCTATAATATTTTTGTTAATCTGCGGTAGGGAAACGAATATAGTAACTATAAGGTCAACTACTGATCAGTGTTGGATTCTTAGGGATAAGGAGGTAGTATATAAAGTACGTATAGGGCTCTATGACTGCGATGATGATTCTTAATTGATTGTAAGCTAGGGAGGCATTCGCCAGCCGTGGATGTAGGAGCCGGAGCTTCGTCCGGCGGCGGTCACGTGCTCGCCCACGTGACCTGCGTCGTCCGTTGATCCCGTTGAATGTGCCGTATCGTCCCACAAGTACCTTAGGAACCTTACGAACATAAAAGGGGGACTCCTAGTAACTACTATATATAAGGCCATAGTTACCTATATCCTCCTAGCTACCCTATATAGTACAAAAACCTAGTATAAGGGGAAAGTATAGAAAGGGTTACTATAAAAGATTACTAGAATTATTACGATAGTAGTGCGGGCTATCCTACCCGTGTAGAAGACGACCCTAGTTAGTAGCCTCCTTAGGGAGGCCGGTCTATCTATGGGTAAGGTGGCTCTCGAAGTAGTCCACCTGCGTTTTGCAGTACGACTATAGAGGATCAATTAACAGCACCCCCTTATCACGAGGATTAACCAAAAGGGGCAGCAACAAACAAGGCTACAGCAAACAGCTGACCTTCTACTAAGGTGCCCACGACCAGTACTCAGATAACCACAGTACCTCCCAGGATCACAGGCCCCTATAACCACGGACACTAAGGAGGAGGCAACAAGAGCCTTCCAAACCTAGCTAAAGACAATACCAGAGAGCCACCTAATCGTCTATTTGGACGGCTCTAAGGCGCCTAATAGAGCCACAGGGTTTGGCTTTATTATCTACCATAACAAAAGGCGTATTACCCAAGGCTACGGTCGTTTAGGCCTAGTAAAAGTGTTTAATAGCAAAGCTGAGGGGGCGAGAGCAGGGCTCTAGCGGGCCCTACTGACCTCCCAAGGCCAGCCTATACACATCTATATCGACAACACCAGCGTTATCCAGAGAATCCGGGGTAAGATCCCAGACTCTTTACAAAAAGCATTCCTTAAGATCAGGGAGGCTATAACGATATACAATATACAGACCCACTAGGCCCCAGGGCACCAGGGTATCAAAGGTAACGAGGAAACAGACCAGCTAACTAAAGAGGGCACTACACACCCTAGCCCAAGAGGCTAACTAGCTACTCTAGCGGGGATAAAACGACTAGCCCAAGAGCGTATACGGGCACTACACGTACAATAGTGGCAGCAGAAGGCAACTACTCGGTATACCAACCTAGGGACCTACCCAGCTGAACTAGCCCTACCACGGGCTACTCTCCACCATCTCCTAGCAGCCCAATCGGGCCATAGCGACTACGAACAATACCATCAGCACTTCAACCACGCTAAAGCCCTACTTACCTACTCCTATAGGGAAGCAAAAGAAGTAGACCATCTAGTCTACTGTCCAAAGACCCTAGCGAGGAGGCAACGGGAGCCTACTCTCTACCCTTATAGACCACACGAGCCCATAGGACCTATGGGGTCCCTCGAGCAGTACTTTAAGGGACTAATCACCGACCCTCAAGGCTTTCAGGCCTTTCTCCGCGTAACAGACTTCTTCCAGAAGATCTACCCGCGGTATTAGAGACTAGACTATGGCCTAGCACTCTACGAGAGAAGAACCCCTACTAAGGGAAAAGAATATATGACGGGACTAGGGTACCAGTGGGAACTAGGAACGGAGTGAACGGCTAATAGGCCATAGTCAAGAATTGGAGGACGTTGAGGAGGGATCTGTACATAGAGTAGATATCCCGAGACCGCGGCCCTTCACGCCTCATACCCTTCGGGAGGTCTGCCGCAAGGGCGGCTGCGCCCTTGCCGCCACGGCGTTAAATTTAAAACAAACAAACAAACAAACAAACAAACAGCATCCTTTTGGCTCATGTTTACCTATGTTGGTTGTCGCTGAAAGCAATGTTTTAGGCTCATAGTTCTATTGGCTCTCAGCACCACAGCTGAAAGAAACTAAAGAGCACATGGAAAACAACGACTGAACTTACTAATCGAATGTGTTGAGTTTTGAGCCATAGCAATACGTCGCCAAGGGTCCTCAATCGTGAGAAAACCAGACTTAGTCAACAGTATTCGTGACACGCATCATGTCGAGAAAATATTGGGCGCATTGACTTACCACCAACATAGACCTTAATCCCATGGTAAACCCGAGCCAAGAACGCTGGCATCAATGTATCAGACTTTCCTTGCCGCCCTTGGCATGAGGCTAAATTGTCCCCCAACCAGGAAGATTGCATGTGCATGGTACTTTTCTCTCTCGGAGGAAGTCTGATACATCTAAGTTCTGCAAGCCTTCTGTCCCAGGTGGTGCGCAGAGCACAAACCTACAGATACTGATCTTATCGTTGAGTCGAGTCGATTTGAAACATTTGCCGCAGCCGAGATTACGAGCTCGTAATTCTGGATCTTCGTAGATGGTTTGCTTGTCAAGGAGTGCTGGCAGTATCGTTTGAAGTATGTTGATGGTGCTTGACCCTGAGTAAGCCTTTAGATAAGACCCTGTCAACTCTGGCGGCATTGAAGGCTCAACTGCTCTAAGGCATGTACAGTTTGAAGAAGCTCAAGAGCCGTCTGTGCAGGGAAGCTGTATTTCGAGAGCATAGTCGTCGGGCTGATCAACAACTGTCATTAGTTGTGGAGACTGTTTGTTTCCACCAAGCGTTTCGAGCTGTGACCTCAGGTAGTCCATAGTGTAGAAACAAATCCTCGGCCACTGATAGCACGGGCCAATCCATCCCGTCGGAAAATCGTATTACGGATATTACGGAAAACTTCCTTTTCCGCTTCCGCTTGCAGCTGACTCTCGTTTTTCTGGAGATCTTGGCATGATACACGTAGGATTCAGATTTTGTCGAGCATTGGAAGTACAATACAGTCAGACATCGAAAGGGCCGCAGTAGTATTCTCGTTCTCGTAGATGATAAGGCTGAAGAAATTCAAAAACGGGGAGATAAAGACGGGGAGATATCCCAGCACATGAATATGTCAGTCACGGAGATCGGGGCGCCCATCGGCGCTAACAGGTATAGAAACGGGCGTAGGTAACGACTCGGGATACTCGAACTGCGAAGATGCTCGATGAGGTCGATTCCTTAAGGTAACTACACAGTATTAGGTGTGACTAAAGCTGACTGCAAGGTTTCAGATCTCAAACCGCCTGTCTCGCAGCGTTCGAGAAGGAAACTATGTTCCGGCGTACAGATTGGCACGTGGCTGGGCATCTCTGGGCGCTCGCTCAGAGTTCATGTCTTCAGAAGACCGCTGGTACTACTGGCCCTCGCAACGTGTGGCCCACGTGGGATCTCGGCCACTGATAAGGGTGTGCGGAGCACAGGCCTCGGTTCTCGAAGCTTGCTCAAAGTTCGATCGGCTTGCTGACCGCTCATGGTAAACCATGCCAGACTGAATAGATCACAGCTCGCGTAGAGGCTCACGACGGGCGCAGTCCTCTTTTACATGATTCAATGAGATTCTCTGTCTACTATCTGCCGATCGGATGCTACTTGCGGCCATGAGTCATTGCACAAATTGTCCTCCTGATCTGGATGTTATTTGCACCAGACGGCCTAGAACGAAATTCGAGCATGTGCCATGCTTCTTCTCGCCATAGTTGAGCAAGAATATCGTTCAATTGAACACGAAGCCTTCTGGAAAAGAAATAATTGTTGAACCGCTTATTAAATGAGATGATCCGTTGGAAGCAGGCAAGTTTCTCACAGCAGACGGACCTCAGATGAAGGCGACAATCCTCTCCGTTTTCACCGAAAAATAAGCTCCCGCCTGAGTGTAAGCGAAGCTTGCTCGAAGTGCGAAGTCAGGATGAAATGTATCCTTCAAACTCAGAGCCATTTCGCTTCATTTCGCTCCATTTCTCGATAGAAAAGGTTCTACACGCCGAATTCGAGATTTTCTTGGGACAAAACAAGCTTACCTGTGTTGGCGCACCCCTGAAGCATGAAGCCGAAAGCGAACCTTGTGAAAAGCAAACACAAACAGAAGAAGCGCGCCGACTTGATGCTTCGCCCATTCCTTCGCATTTTTCGTTGTTTTCATTTGGTAAAATCTTCGTTTACTGCTATGATGCCAGTTCACTTGCAAATGATGAAATGCCTCATAGTAATTGTGAAGACACCGGACATGCGCGGGCCGAATAGGCTTTGAGATACTCAAATTGACTTTGGAGAATGTCGGGCCAAGTTGTCGAGCCGGTGGGATCTGTCTCTTGTAGCTGCAGCGTATAGTCTTGAATCCATCCCGTGTCTTCACCGAGCTGTAGCAACTTGAGCCTTCTTGGCAATTTCTAGATCGGCCGTAACAATACTCATGGCATTTCACCACACAGCACAATACACAACAGCAAGCGTCCATAATCTTCGCTCCAAGCGGTCCTCAAAGCTTCCAAATATACTTTCCTCTGCTCCACCATCGGTGGCTATGCATGTGTGGTGCCCGGCGACATTCGAGTCAGGACAGAGGTGACCGGGCAACATTAGCCCGACGGACTCCTTGAAGCCCAGATGTATTTGTGGACCAGACGTGTAATATGCTGCATATGTGTAAAAGGACCTTGAGGTCGCATATGCGACGTTCTCGGAATAGGTGGGCCTAACCACTCATCTCTTGTCACTTCTCTAGTATGCACATTGGTAATGACAACTCGGTTGTGGGAGATTCGTCATGAGAATCATTCTGTTGGAAAAGAAAGCTCTGTGGTTGCTGGATGGAGAATTACTCCAACTGATGGTAAGCTTTGCTTCCCAGACCACTCCGGAAAGGAAACATTTCCCGCGACCCCCCCCTCACCGCATGGTATGGCAGCTATAATACCGCGTTTAAGGCCCAATCGGACCCGAGCTCTGCACCGGGCCGCCAGAGAAAGCCAAGTTCGCAGCAAGGTCTAAGCCTCTCCTTTCTCTTTGACTCTCAACTTTCCCTCTTTCCCCTAAACATGTCGAGTAATGTGCACAAATATGGCAAAGCGCAAGAAGGGGGAGAATAGTATTGTCCCGTGAAGTATTCCGGGGCAATCCCTCGAGCGTGGAGATGAATTGGCTACTATCTCCCCGTTGGATACGAAGACCCGTCAAATCTCTCGGATCGAACTTTGGTCACCTTCAGGCTCCAGGAGCCGATCGATTGCCGGTCACTCAAGTCCAGGAGCCCAGGGCGGGCGCCCGTGTGGATTCTCTGTGGGCCCGATGCTCCCGCCTGAATCGAGGAGTCTCGATCCGCACCGAGCGTCACCAAACGAACTGAGGGTCAGAGATGAAGTGCGTGATGGCAGGTGTGCCGGATTGTCCGCGGAGTCCTCTCCGTGGCGAGACGCTGAATGTCGTAGGACTGAAGGCAGAAATCTGGGCACGCGGTTGCGTAACTGGCTTGCGCGTAGACGTCATGGGCATGAATGCCTTCCTTCAGGGGTTGTCCGGCGAATTGGTGCCGGGCGGACGTTGTTGAGATTCTACCGTGAAGTAGTAATAGCAAATCGGCCACCGCATCTTAACGAACCTGGAAGGTTACCCGCCGTCGGCAACAACGATCAATGAATCAGGTTTCTCGTCCGGAAACCTACCTGTACTCCGAAACCACAGTACCTGGGACTCCCTGGGCGCTGCCTCCCTGAAGCCAGATCCGTCTCATCTTGGTGACGATTTGGTTCGTTCTTATCCGTGATTATCTCTTGTGGTATGCACTTTCTTCCTGTTGACAGAACCAAGATAATCAAAATCGGCGCAAGTTTCTATCGTACGACAGTTGCACCAACAGTAGTGTCTCAAAACAAGAAAATGAGCGAAACAACTACGTATGGTTACTGTTTTGTTCAGTCAGGCTTAAGTGGAGAGGAAGGCTTGCGTGATGAGCAAATTGATTGGGGTACCCGGCTTCACGTCCGTGTCCTGAGGCCCGGGCCGGCCGGTCAGATTTCTGACCGCAATTGTTGGGCAGCCGGGGGCCAGCCGACCCTCATTGTGCACGAGTAGTGTTTGTGTGTGGTGTCCCATGTGGCACATGTTGTTCCATTTATGCTCGCTCTTTATGCTTCTGTGCTTCATGTCTATCAATATTCAAGTCGTTTTCTTCTCTAGTATTAGAAACAAGTTCTCGTACTTGTCCTCAACTCATAAGTCGTCTGGCATTTGTAGCGGAACGTCTATTGCTATCCAATTTACAGTGCCATCCCACAGGGAATGTACTCCAAGACGGACAAGTTCGGACAGAAATGCCGTCGAATGCAATGCCTGTCATCTCAACGTTCCCTTCCGAAGGGACCCTGGTTTTGTCTGGTCCCAAGGGAAAGTGTCCGGCTCGATTAAGGTTTGCAGGGGTACTGCCCAGCTTCGTAGAGCCTCCAATAGAAACGTGGTCATCTACTCTGTCTTATTCGACAGAATTGCTGAACCAATGATTCTGTCTGGTCATAAACCAATTGCACCAACAATAAGCTGACATCAACTCAAAGCTGCTCGCCGGCGTAAAAGTCGTATGACTTAGGTGACATCTCCAACCAACAACCAACTCTCGCCAACAATGATCAGTTACTTCAACGGGGAACACAGGATAAACACGCTATTATCACATCCGTAAGGAGGCCTGCGGTTTGAAGCGCGTCGACGCCCGCTTTCTTTTCCAAAAGGGGCAACACAAGCATCGAGATCGATGCAGTGGACCACAAGTCATCTCAACAGTTCACGAATCATTACTTTGTAACGCGCTCAGGGTCCTGGAGCCCCCACGTTGAATGACTCGAGCAGCCGGCCGGGGAAGTCGCCCGGGAACTCCTGAGAAGAAGTAGGGCGTTCAGCCTAGGAATCCAGGGCGAGACTGAAGACTCTGGCATCCCGCTGACGTTCATCTAAGAAATGACTCGTTCTCGCAAATCAAAGAACGTTTGCGCTGTTTTGGTCCGCCAGCGGTGCCAAACCAGTTACTTGGGACCGGGATGAGAGGGCCTCGCTTGGGGTTCGACCAACCCGAAGGAGACCTCCGTCAATATACTTTCGTATTTGCTGGGGCAGACCCCATTTGACATAATGAGGTATCGAAGTCTAAATCCAACGCAGCTACCTGCTATTACTATGTAATCTGGGAAGAGCATCATAGGCGTGGCCCTGAATAATTGCAAGGAATCGGGGTCTTCCAGAACGAATCCTCCAGCCAAGTTTACTGACAGGCGCCTTCGGCGCACTAGCCACGCTCTGTCCAAAGTATCAAGACAAGTCAGGCCCAAGGCATGCGGCTTAATGCAAATCAAGCTCTGATCATCTATTGTTCCTGCTCCTCGGAACTGAGCTTTCTCCTGAGTCGCCAATACGGCTCTTCCTGAACTTGGAGGTAGAAGTAAGCAGGTTCTTCGACACTGAAGACAAGACGTCGCTTTGCTCAGAGGGCTCAACGCCGGGCTTCTCGTCACAAAAGAAAGTAAACAAGTGCGTCAGAGTACAAGTGCCGGTTATGAGAAGTGATGTGTCTCATGGCAACATACGACCGCGGTAACATCTTGCTACAAGAAGACACGGAGCCTTTTGTTGGTGTGTTGTAACGATGGGTCTTGACTCGATTCGTCGGGAACCCTGTTGAAGCAACTCAGTGGGCCTCTCTTCAACTCCAGATCCTCGACTCGGTCCACTCTCACATTCCGGCCACACCTTGAGCCCCTGCCCCTGACACAACCAAGCATCGTCGTTGCCCGTCATGTTAACTGGGGCCGCATAGGGACCTGGACGGATGTTACTCCCGTTCAGACATGAGAGCCGCGCCGAGACGCAATCACCGCCTCTTCAAGCTGCATCTCGCGAGAGAATTAAGTTTGCGTATATGATATGAACGATACCTCGTCAATTCCGAGGAAACCTAAAGTTGGCATCAGAGAGTCTGAGACAATGGCATTGCATCGACGGCATGTGAATTGTAACCGAAGGCCACTTGGCGGCTTACATGGTGAGGGCTGGGCTCTCTCCCCCTCGGGTATAAAGACCTTTGGAAGTCAGAGATGGATAGAAATGTCTAGAGAGAAGAGTCACAGCACAGTATCATTGAATACATTTCTACCCCAAGTCTTCAACCTATTCCACACAGTATACGAAGACGCCTCAAGGCTTCAAGTTATACAACATGTCAGCAGTCACGAAAGCCCTCAGCAAGTTGGCCGGCCGCGGGGCGCGGGCACCGGCTGCCATTACTCAGTCTCGTCCCTTGGCAACAGTCTCGGACCACAATCTGGCCCAGATGGCGGCCACAATGCCTCCCGGCTACAAGGCCACAGTTGCCCAGCTCGAGACCTTCACACTCCCAGCCAAGATCACCGGCAGCAAAGGTGACATCGCAATGGGCAAGGCTCTCGTCGACGCCTGGCGCCGTGACGGTATCCTCCAGGTCTCCATGAACGACAAGCAGCAAGCCATCTTCAATGAGGCTACTGCCGCCAGCAAAGCTTTCTTCGCTAAGGACCCCGCCGAGAAGGCTGCCTGCGTCGACTCACAGAGCTATGCTGGCTACATTGCCTCCGGAGAGGAGATCACGGACGGCATTGCCGACTACTCTGAGATCTTCACTGTCACCAAAGATCTGGATCTCGCGGAACCCCGTGTCCGCGCCAAGTGGCCCTGCCACGGCCCCGCCCCGTGGCCCGACTACGATATGAAGCAGCCCATGACGACCTACATGGACTATCTTGGCGAGAGTGGAGAGAAGCTCCTCCAGCTGACCGAGCTTGGACTCGGCGTTCCTGCTGGGTCTCTGACCAACCTCACTGCTGATGGCTGGCACCACATGCGGATCCTCAGGTGAGTCGGGCTTGCTGTCAGCCCCGTGATACGAACGTTTCACTGATGGAGAGAAACAGATTCCCCCCCACGCACAACACCAACGGCAAGGGCAAGGAGGGTCGCGGTATCGGCTCTCACACTGACTATGGCCTGCTGGTCATCGCTGCCCAGGATGATGTTGGTGGTAAGTTCACGCACGCACCACACAGCATTGATACCATCGGTGATCTGACACGCTCTCTTTTCAGGTCTCTTCATCCGTCCCCCCTACGAAGGCGAGCACTACGCCAACTGGGAGAAGAGCGCCGCCGGCATGAAGGAGGACGACGACCGCTGGCACTACGTCCCTCCCGTCCCCAACGTCTTCACTGTCTTCCCCGGCGACATCATGCAGTACATCACCAACTCGTACCTGCCTTCCACCCCTCACAAGGTCGGCCTGAACACCCGTGATCGCTTCGCTTTCGCCTACTTCCACGAGCCCAGCTTCCAGGCCGTGGCCAAGCCCCTTCCCGGCTACGATGTCGGTCAGTCTCCCCAGGAGGGCATCCACTACGGTACCCACTTCACCAACATGTTCCTCAGGAACTACCCTGAGAGAATCACCACCAAGCGAATGATGGCCGAGAACCGTCTCGAGAAGCTGCAGCAGAAAGAACTCCGCACCCTCCCAGCCAAGGGCACCGGTGCGGCTGATTACATTCCCAGTGTCGGGCGCCAGACCCAGGAGCAAGCCTCTTTGTAAATTGGATATGGAGTTGTTCTTTTTCTTTTTTTTTCTTTTTTTTTTGTCAGCGGGGGAAAGCGGATGAAGGTTGGAAAACAAAATAACTTGGCGAGCGACGATGGAAATACCAGATTGAATCATGAACACACACCAAACACACAAAGACACACAACAAATTATTTCCCATTATAGAGAATACAAACTGTGGGTTTATCCTCGCTGCCGGCGATCTTCGCCGGCAGCGTGGCCGATGCCTCAGCCACCGGAGCGGAACTA
>WIGM01000982.1:0-15402 GCA_014235935.1 Colletotrichum musicola
TCTCGCCACTCCTTCAAAAGTGGTCCTCAGCGCCACACACCGGTGTCCATGATGCTGTCCAAGGAGAAGCCAGGGATGGCGCCGCTCGCCTCTCTTCTCCGCTTCTCCTGCGTCTCCTTCTCTCTCTTCTCTTCCTCCTTGGCCCGTGCTAGGTCGGCCTCGACGTCGACCATGTCGATAAACTCGTTAAGATTTCGAAGCACGTCGTCGACGTCGTCGGTATCGTCCTCTGTGCTGCTTTCCACCGCGGTGCGAGAGCCGCTAGGGGCCATGACCGCCATGGGGGCAGTCGGCGCCTTTGATGCGAAAGAGTCCGCCGCGACAAAGGCCTCAGCCATGGCCATAGGTGCGGGGCTCTCTAGTATTTGCTGCGAAGCAGACGGGAGCAGGTGGTGGCGGATCATCCTCTTGCGGGATACCGCTTGGAAGTGCTTCTGGAACTGGTCGGTATCGCCGGTCGGCAGATCAGCGACTGCGAACTCCGGTGGCGGGGAGGCCGCCCTCGTTGCGACTGGTGTATAGGGGCCGCTGTCGTCCTCGTTGCCCTCCACCTCGTGCGGCAGCGGCGCCCATCTCACCCGTTTCGCCGGCCTTGGTGAACTATCCCATGGGTTGTTGGTGGTGGCAGCGAGCAGGTTTTGCGTGCTAGGCAGGTGGCCGCCGCTGAGTCGCGCCTTGTTCGATAGACGTCGGGGTTTCTCGGGAGATGGCGACATGAACTGAGCAAAACGTTTGATCGAGAATATCGGTTCAGGTGTGGTTGGTCTCGGCGTCTCGGCCATTGGAGTCTCGATCGCGGGCGCTGCTGTTTTGGCAGCCAAAGGCGTCTCCACGGCTTCAATAGGGTTTCCGGATGTGGCTGAAAATGGCTGCGCCGGTGACGAAACAAGCGGAGACGGGGACGCTGGCACATGAGCGTTGAAAAGCTTGGAGAGCAAAACTTCTTGCGCAGCTTGGCGCATCTTCTCGGGGCTGACAGTCCAGGGGCTCTGTTGGCTGGGGCCCACGAAGCTGCCGTTGCTTTCTTCGTAAATCGCCTGCATTTGCGGTACCGGAGCCATAGTCTGCGTGTCAGTCTTCCAAGGGCTTTGCTGGGAAGCCGGGACTGCAGGACTCTCGGGGCGACTGGGTTCGCAGCGACTTTCGGACGGCGTGGATGATACACCGACGGGCCGGTGAGTTGCCTCGTCTGTGTCAGGCATGGGGGTAGGCGTGAATGGTAAAGTCGTGTTTGGTGTTGGTGTCGTCCGAATGTTGTTGTGACGATTGTTTGGTGTCTCCATATGATATGTGTGCTGGGCGGCAGGCGTTTCGGCGGTGATACTCGATTCTTGCTCGTCCACTGCTTCGCTACTAGGATGAGTACAGTCAACAGGAAGCACGTCCGTCTTCGACCAGGGACTCTGTGGGATGGGCATCTGTGCGGCGCTGTCGGTATGAGTCTCGCTCTGCTCCATGGGATTTTCCGGCGGTCCGGCGTCCTGGGTGTCGTTGGGCAATAATGCGGGTTCGGGGTTCTTAAGCAGCTCCTCATCCTCTTCTCCTTGCGCCGCAGCTTGTTCGACAATCGTCACATCTTGGCTGGCGGAGACCACTGCTTCATTCATCTCCTCATCCTGGCATGGCCGGTCGACGATGTCGTTCTCATCCTGCTGGCCGACGGGCTTGACAGGCTCCGCAGTGTCGACGCTGCCCATTGTAATATCTGCGGCCAAGTCTGCAGCCAACTGGAGGACCAGTTCCTTGCTCTCAGGCTCACAGCTGGCAGCCTTGTCCAGAACATCCACTACCTGCCCCTTGTGCTCTTCGTTTGACTCTGGTGACGTCTCCTTTGTATCGTCGGCGAGGAACGTATCTCCGTCGAGGTCCAAAGCGGCGTCCTCCGCTTGTGCCGAATCCTCCGACTCCGAGGCGGACGATGATGAGCTGGAAAGGGAGAATGAGTCCTCTTGAAGATGGCTCAAGTCCGGGATTGCCTCGATCCCACGACTCCTGGGTCTCGCGCGGAACAGGAAGCTTTCGTCCTCTTGAGTTTCGAACTGGGGCTTCCCCTTGACTTCGCTGTCCGCAAGCTTTCTTGTGTCTTCGTCTGCTGAGATGTGCTCCTCCTTTATTGTTGCCTTGGCAGCGACCCTCGACCTGCGGGCAGACTGGGGGGTCTGGATGGGCGTGCTCAAGGGTGCCGGAACCTCGTCTTCGGAAGTGCTGGCAGGAGGTGCGGGAGTCATGGATGACAGTCTCTGGGAAGATCGGGTTGGGACTGTTTGCAAGGACCTCTTTGAAACCCTTTGAGAAGAGAGTTTTTGACTCTGTGAACTTCGTAAACTTTGCGCGCCACTGCCAGCCACCGCTTGACTCTGGGTGCCTTGCGACTGAGGTTGGCTGCGGAGAAAGTGCTGAGTCTGAGGCTGTGCAACGATCGATGCGTCTTCGACAGCGATATCCTCAGCCCTGCGACGTTTGTTGTCCTTCCGCTGGAGCCACTCTGATCCTATCGAACGGCGCTTCTTTTGACACTGGGACTGAGACTGGGACTCGGCCGAAGACTGAGACATTTCAGTGCTCAGCAACACAGTAAGATCATCATCAGTTTTCCGTGCCGATTCCGCAGCATTCCTCCATGCATGTACTCGTTCCAACTCGTCGTCTTCCATGTAGGGATGCGGAGTGATGCCAACCTGGTCGAGGCTTCTAGGGCTCGGTAAATGGCATGACGTCGTACTGTCGGTGTCGCGGACTTCGACGTCGGGGGTTCGAGAAAGTCTCGTAATTTCAGCTATCGCGGGGGTAGCTTGCGCCGCATCTCGTTTCGATCGCCACGGGTTCACCCAGCCGTTTGCGTCCGGTCCTTCGAACGGCCCTCTAAGCACCGACGTCAAGAGTACAGGCATGTGACCCGTGAGGTACGACAATGCTGCCTCCTCGTAGCGAAGTCGTCTTTCATCCGGGCTTTCGTAGTGCTCGTCGTCAGAGCCCGCACACAGCACCTCATCTTCGTCGTTGGGCACCTCGCAGAACGGCTCGTCCTTGAGGTACTGGACTCGCCAGCCCTCTTCAAAATCCATCTCGTGCTGGCTGCCGATCGGGTCGATGTGTGGTGTAATTCGAATAAATCAGGAGCGAGAGGTTCGGTCCACATGCGAAGCGGTCGCATTGGCGCCGGGCGGTGGTCCGGAATGCGGGTGGTGGTTGAAAAGTGAGGTCAGTTCCGACCGGAGAGCTGCTGGGCAGGCAAACATGCACCGCCCAGAAACGGAACAAAGAGGAGATGGTCCCGAGATTGGAGCGGGTCTGCCCCGTGCACGTTCACCGGGAGACGCGACTAGGCGCGTCAGGACGTGTCAGGCTAAAGTTAAAGTGGTTTTTTTCTGGAAGACGCGGCACCGCACAATAGTAGCACGCGGCGCATGGGCCAGTCCCCCACTGGCCCAGGCGGTGCACCGTACCCAGTGAAACCCACAAAACACTGTCAGGAACGAAAACTTTTGATAAGGGAGCTATTATTTCACACCCCTAGGCTGAGTATTTCACATCCCCTCTAACTATTCTAACCTTCTACTATTTACTTTCAGTATATTATTGTTACTGTCGTCCGTCATCGTCGTCGTCGTCCGTCATCGTCGTCGTCATCGTCCGTCATCGTCCTTACTGCTGCTTGTGGGATGTGGGATATTCAGCTTGGGGGTGTTAAATAAGAGTCCCCTTGATTAAGTACATAAATCGTGCGCTTAAACGGCTGCAACCCCCACGACCCGATACATGAATAGCGCCATCGGGAGATCGGGGAATTTGGTGTTCTGGCGGTTGACGCAGCAACGCAGCATAACAATTGCACGCTAGTTATTCAGTGTTTATTCTGGGAAACAAATCCTTGGGGGGAGGATTGACATAACCGCCCATCCACCCACCCAAACCAAACGCGCACCACCGAATCGCGTTCCCCACGAACAATAATACCTTTTACCACATCATCACGACGGTACCTTACCGCACCTAGCGGAGGCAGCAAGGCCGCTTTTCCCATCAATTCTTTCGTGATTTTCTTCAGCTCATCGCCCTGCATTTCTTCCACGTGCATTTTCACTCTGGCGACCTCTGTTTGATGATTGCCCGCGTAAACAAAACATAAGACAGCAGCAGCCCGCGACATCACAACACCCCGCAAAAACCGCGACAATCGCCACCCACGATCTGCTCTCCCACAGATGGACTTCCCGTAACCGCCAGCAACTATTTTTTCGATCGCGCAAGCCAAAGCAACATGGCTCCGGCCTGGCTCGACTCGTTATCGGAGGATTGGCCCTCCCAGCTTGGGTCCGAGACTTCGCCGTCCGCCCAGCTGCCGCCCTTGAAGCCCAGTGAAAATAACAAGACGTCAAACGGCAAGACACCCGGCAGCAGTCGCATACCACTTCCGGTCAGTAGGATACGACCTTCAAGTGCTGGAAACAGCGACAAGAGCTTCGGCATCCTCAGCGAACGAAGTACGAACGATGTCAACCTCCCACTCTCCTCCCTGCGAAGACCGACCTCCACGAAGCTCTCCCGAGAGATCAAACCCACCGAGCAGTCGCGTCAGACCAGCGCCGCCCTATCTGTATCAACAAACGGCTCCGTGATCCACAACACCGTGCAGCATCGATCTTTGAAGTCCTCGCCACTGAAAGGCACCGGCAACACCCCAGAATGGAAACGGCGGTTGGTGTATGGGGACGTAGCGTATGGCGAGCAGAGGGACCTCTTTCACTCAGCCGCTGCCGGCCTGGAAAACATGTTCAAGCCTCCGACTCCTCAAGATACCAGCCTCGCCGACCAAAGCCCGCGACACAACACGACCATGCCCTCGAGCCCACCCATATTCCGACGCGAAGATGTAGACGCAGAAAACGACGAGGAAGATTCCGACGGCCGAAGCCAGATGGAACCAAGCCCGAGCCCGAGCCCTAGGATACGACCGCCACATATCAACTACAAGGCAACCGACTACTCCATCGACGAGAGCAGACTTAGTGAATTTAGCGTCCCTCACGATGGCAGGCCCCAAGAGACATCCACGAAGGAGAGCGTTCCCACCGCGGAGACCTCTGTGTCGGGTCTTGCTCCCCTGAATGATGCATCGCGCAAAACCAGCGGACACAGTGTCATCCGGAACGAGGACTTCAGCCCGATAGTACTGACGCTTATGCGCCCGAAGACCGCGGATGGTGGAGACGCGCCCCCGATTCCTGCGGAAATACCGGTCGACCAGCTGCGCGACCGCCTGGAGAAGCTGCGTATCGATCAGATGCTCCTCGACTCTCAGGGCGAGCTACACTTCGATGCCGATGAAACTATCGAGGAGGGCGAGCACGACAGAGTTGACACGACGGAGGACTACGCGCGCCGGGGAGGGTTCCTCAACCTGCAGCGTGGGGGTAGATCGGGCGATGGATCGTTCAAGTATCGTGGCTTGAGCCCCGGCATGGGTGTCGACACATCAGAGATGCTCCCCGAAGAGTCTCTGCAGGCCAGCACACCGAAACACTTTCCGAGTCTTAGTGTGAGGACATATTCACCAGCCCAAGGGTCGATACGGCACGGAACTCAGAGTCCTCCTCCGCCGCGGGCACCACATCCGAGCCCCGATAAGCGAAGTACCGCAGCAAATACAAACAGCACAACCAGCCCGCTGAAACTATTCGGCCCATACGACACGTTTACCAACCAAACACTTCTTCGCCGCATCAGCCAGTTTGAGGACCAGATGTCGGGATCCTCCCGCCAATCACTGACCGGCGGTCTTTCGGGCGAATCCTCGCGGATGGACGAGAAGAAGCGCCCTCACACCGCTCCCGTGGGCTACTTGTCCGTCCCCACGCAGCAGACCGCGACCAGCTCCCGTTCCGTCAGCCAGTTTGGCGCTGGAGACCTGGAGGGTTATCAGTTCAACCAGGAAATATCAATCATCCGCGACGAGGGAGAGTCACATTTCTATGACGACGATGGCAACTTTGAAGGGGTTTCTGGTCACCAGTTTTCCGTCAACGAAGAATCAGTCTTACACTACGAGCACGTGGCTGGCTCCCCGAGTCAAGACGAAGCCTCAATGTTTGTACCCAGGAAACGCGCAAAGTCCGGCACAACATCGGCCTCGTCTTCGAGGCACACACGAACGTTTTCCTCCGCCAGCGATAGCAGCGTGCAGAGGGCCAATGTCCATTTCATGTACCAAGACCCTCGTGTCCTCGGCACTCCCTCGAGGCGTGACACCGGGTCGGAAGGCAAGCGACCGCGTACGTCACCATCCAAAGACCCGACGCCAAAGCGAAGGAGGACGCTTCACAAGTCCGACATTGCATACGGGCGCGAAGAACGGTACAGTGCGTGGGAGCCTGTACAGGAGTCGCATAACATGATGCAGAGCATGATGGGCAAAAAGCGTAAGGATGCCCGTCCTGGCAGCTTGCAGCAACGGGCTCATCCCACTGTTCTAGCAACCCGCCACATCCTCCGCCCACGAACACCTACTCCCAGTTCGAGGTCCTCCTTGCAGAGGGATGAGTACTTCCAAGACGACTACCTCACTGACGAACAGCCCCAGCGCCGATCTGCCACTCGAGCGTCTCAGTTGGCGGGAAGCGGAAACGATCGAAGTGCCACCCTTGACACGGATCGCAAGCCTTCCATCAGAACACAGGACTTCCTCGACGAGGCCGGCAAGATCATGGCGATGATCCGAAACGGCGTCAAGGCTCCCAGTGGACTAACGAGTGTGGAGGAGTCTGATGCGGAAAACGGCGAGCCCAGTGCCGTCTTCGACGACGACTCGTACGAGTCGACGAGAGAACCTCTATCAAGGCCTCCGAGCCGCGAAGGCAAACCCGTGCAACGGGCGCCGCAACGCCAGGACAACCCGGAGATCCTCGACTACCTCAAGAAGTACCAGGAGCTGAGCGACATGGGAGATGTCATCTCGTCCTCTCTGAGATCTATGGACCAGGCACAGGATGCCATCCGGGCAGCGCAAGAGGTCGAGCGCCAGCTCGAGGAGAGAAGCCGAAACCGGGCCAACACTGCGGACCTGCAATATCTTGGAGGCGACGAAACCATCAGCGACCCTCCCAACATTCGAATCAGCGCGAACCCGAACGGGCTACCAGGGGATTCCATCGATGCCGACGATTTTCCTACCCATTCATCCGGTGCGTCGACGAACCGCACCATCCACACTGGGTCCTCGCGGGGGTCAGAGTCGAGAAAGACCATCGCTCCTCAAAGTGTGTCTCATTTGATCCCGGACCAGGTCGGCAGTATGTACCTCGACCGCCAACAAAACATATGGATCAAGCGGAGAGGAGGGAGCGTTCGCCCGAAAAGCTCGCATTCATATGTTCTCCCGTCTGAAGACAGCGAAGATGATCCTTTTGCTAGTATCCCTGACCTTTCTGTCGACATGACCAAGGAGATGCAGAACCTGCGAATGACGTCGGCGCAAAGGGAAGCAGAAGAGGAGGAGGATCTGTCGCAATCGCCGCTTGGCTGCGCAGGCACGCCGAGGAACACGTCAGGCAGGGGTTTTGTGACATTGTCCCCCCATTCCGTTCTTCCCCTGGACATTGGATCGCAGGCCAAGACCGAGTTTAGGAAGCTGGGTACCAAAGCACTATCCGATGGAGAAGTCGAGCACGAAATCCTGCTCGATGAGGACCGCGTCACCGATTCGTCCCCGTCCCGGAGAAGGATGACGATCTCTTTTTCTTCACCGATCGCATCCATCATCCAAGACGTTGCCGCGGAAGACATCGACAGCCTCGAAGACGACGAGGGCAGCGTGATCGACTCTCAGTTCGTGCTCGAAGAGTCCAAGCGAAGTAATTACCAGAGCTTGACGAAGGCCGCTCGGCGGAATCTTCTACAGCCCCGGCCACGAACTGCCCCAGCACGCGGCCCTTCCAGACAGTTCTCCCTCCGCGGCCAGTCATTCGTTCCTCGACCTGTTTCCCGTATCGACGAACGGGACGAAGATAGCGGCGACAATGCCAATGCCGATGAACGGCAAATCAGCATACTGGGCGAGAGCAGCGCGCTAAGCTGTATTTCTCACGACAACCAGGAGAAGAGCCTCAGCTTTATCATCAAGACTCCAGGGCAGACCAGGAATGGCGGCCTCTACCCAGACGTCAGCGCCATCATTGGACAAAACGTCGGCAATCTCTCTCTCAGTCCCATGTCCGAGTTTACCCTGAACCACCACGAGAAGTCTTTCGGATTCGAAGTCAGCTACCTTGTTGACGATCATCGTCTTGTGACTGGCGATGGCTCAAAGAAGGTCATGTCAATCACAGTTCGTGATTTAGTTGACCGACTGACGGAGATTGAGCCGTTTGAGCCTTACTGGGAGGACTTCACCGAGCTCGACATAAGCGAAAGGCGGCTGTCGAGCCTCCATATGCTGAATGAGTTCTGCGGGCGCTTGGTGAGCCTCGATGCGTCTAGCAACTCACTTGGACACCTAGATGGAATACCGAGCTCGGTGAGACAGCTCAAGATCACCAACAATATGCTCAACGAGTTGACGTCGTGGAACCACCTTGTCAACCTGCAATACGTCGACGTGTCCAACAACAATCTTACCAGCCTGTCCGCTCTGAAGAATTTGGTTCACCTCCGCAGCCTGAAAGCCGACAACAATAAGCTGACGTCCCTTGACGGCCTGAACTCGCACGACGCACTACTCACCCTGCGGGCACGCAACAATCTCATCGAGGTTGCCGATTTCGACGGCACGAAGCTGCATCGGCTGACCGAACTCGACTTGACTGGCAACAAAATCAAGAAACTTGTGAATGTCGGGCAGCTCTCGTCTCTCGAGATTCTCAAGCTAACTCGCAACGAACTCGAGGCTTTCACTGCCGAAGACGCGGAAGGGCTCGGCGGCTTGCGGTATCTCGATTTGAGCGACAACGAGATCGCAGAGCTCGACATCAGCCGCCTGCCGGCCGTACGCCTACTTCACGCGGACCGAAACCGAATCACCAAGATCACAGGCTTCACGAAGGCTCGGCACCTCGACAGCCTGTCGCTGAGAGAGCAGCAATGCGAGGGCCAGCTTGATCTCTCCTTCCTCTCCTCGGCATATGAGGTCAGGAAGCTGTTCCTTTCCGGAAACTACATTGGCGCCTTCGAGCCCAAGTTGGACTTCCTCAACCTGCAACTGCTCGAGCTAGCCAACTGCGGACTCCACCGTCTGCCAGAGGGACTCGGACAGTTGATGCCAAACCTGCGATCGTTGAACCTCAACTTCAACGCCATCGCGGACCTTTCACCCATTCGATTCATTCCCCGGCTCAAGAAGCTTCTTGTGGCCGGCAACCGCCTGGCGGATTCGACAACAGTCACGGAACTCCTGACGGAATTCCCGCACCTGACGCAGTTGGACTTGCGGGACAACCCAATTACGCAGGGCTTCTATCCGCCAGTGCAGGTCATGGTGCCAGCGGACCGCGGCGCCTTTACCGATCCATTTACCCTCCCGGAGGCCGACGCGCAGCGCGACGACTTGTTTGCTAAGCGCTTGGACGAGGCGACGCGCATGCGGCGTCGGCTGTACCAGGTTATTTTCGTCGGTTGCTGCAAGAAGCTGAAGCTCCTCGACGGCCTGGCCGTGAAGAGGCAGCTCATGCTCGCGCGCGACCCTGCTTTTCAGGCGTTGGTGGAGGAGGGCCTCTTGCCCAGCGACAGCAACGACAGCGTTCCAGCTCCGGCCCCGACCAGGACCCCGGCGAAATCTCCGGCTCCGAAGGCGACGCAGACTCCGGTCAAGTCTCAGACGGATCGGCCCAGCAAGTCACCGGCCGCAAAGAGACACCAGACTCCGGCAAAGTCGCCAGCCCCGAAGACGCTCCAGACTCCAGGCAAGTCTCCGGCCTCAAAGCGAAGTAAGACTTCAGCGCCGAAGGTGCCGAGGGTTCTGGTGTCGTCCCCCCCTGGTCCACCGGACGAGAGCAGCCGTTGGAACGCGGAGGACAGCTTCGCATAAGGCGGAGGACGTGTACAACATGATGACGGGGAAAAAAGAAGAGGCGTTGGCAGAAACAGCCTGGGTTTGCTTTTTATTGTTCGAACATATTGGTAATCTTTTTTCTTCCCCAAGGGGGCGGCGTCCGGGTCTTTTTTTTATCATCGAAAAAAGGGAGCGGGGCTTAATGACGATACGGAAAGCATTGTACGAGTACGGACAGTAGAGAGCATTGATACGGGAAGACTTTTTCGGTTCCTGGGAATACAGATGATGTATCTGCATTACAATGGTTGAATCGAGACGGTGACTTCAGCGTTGTGCATGTTGTGCAGACTGTCGATATGCAGTGAGCTGGCTGCGTAGGTACTTCCGACGGAAGTGGAGGCTCCGTGTGGCCGGGACCCACCGACTCCGAGAAGCCGGGCTCCGGCCCCGGGGGAGATCTGGTCCCCAGCGATCCAGTGATCTGGGCTCATATTTTTCTGCCCACCTTGAGGCGCGGATGTTTTCGTCCATCAACATTTTGTGTGTAAGATGGCCCGGGCGTCACACACACACGCGCGCACACAAACGCGATGTTATTTCTCTTTCTTCCGTCCTGAGTCGTCCTCATGTCCGGGAAAATTCTTACCGTTTCAAGGGAGATTTATTGTTGCGAGCTTGTGTGAAATTTGGGCAGCTTCCGACACCGCGACATATGAGGGCCGGGAAAGGGATCGCGGGGTATGGATTAAAATAGGTCCCCTGAACTAATCTCAAGGGAGAGCCCGAAATGATTATCCTCCAGGGTTCGGGTAGGGGGGATGGAGCCCAACCGGGAAACTGGGCGCGGAAGAAGGAAAAAAGGGGAATTCTTTTGTGCATGTCTTGACACATGTTCCTCCCTGACCATCCACACCGCGCGCGGAGGTTGCGACGGCAGACTCCAGAGAGACCCTTTGGATTTCTTGTGCGTTTTTTGTTACTGCCATATCCCTGGCTCTGTTGTGTTTTTCTGCCCTCGCTTTCCGAGGAGTGGTCTCGTGGGCGACCTTCGGTGTTTGGATGAAGAGCGGGCAGAATGAATCATGGATGGCAATGGGCATCTCGGGGGGAGGAAACGCGCCGAGGAGGGGGATTGCCTGCATGTTGCGCTGCGGGAGGCAGCCAAGAACAAGGAATCCACCGACCGGCTGGGCAGTACATAGTATTATGTCCGGTGTGACTACGTGTGTGCGCGGGCGCATTTCTGGATATTTGGGTAATCAGGTAATAGGGCTCAATATTGAGGCTGCATTATTAGGGGAGCGGGACCCCCGTAGGTTGTTTAGGGCTTTTTTGTGCTTTGCTGGACACGATGGGCTTTGGAGGAGGGGATTTCCCTGTTGACGAAGGCCACGAGAACGAGGGAGGAGGGGCATTCTGAAGAGCCATGATTGGGAATTGTGCATCCCGCTTTCAACGACTGGAGGTAAGTACCCTGCGGTGGCGTCCTTCGATGAAGCTTTCGCGACTGCTGAGGTGGCACCTGGACAGGACCCTCCTTTTTTGACGTGTCCACGGGCATAAGACAAGGAACCGCGTATAAGTGCTTGACACGGTATTCTTGACTAAGGCGGTGTTGGTGTTGGTGTGCTAAGGGGCAATAGTGTAGCCAGCCACCTGCTGTGTTTACACATTCATGTGCATGACAATCTACACACACACAGCCCAATAATCGAGGGATGATGGTATTCTTCGGGACCTGATTCTCAGGTACCCGTTCTTCCATAGAGAGGTACATCTCAGTGAGTCTCCACAGTGAGCAAGTACATGCACAACATGTCATTCTGTCATTCAGAACCCGTAAGGCATTGATGGTGAGGGTCCCTGGTGGGAATCGCCGTCGCCTGGGGCTGCAGGTGGGTTTGCCGTGGGCTGCAGCCGGGCTTCGGTTCCGGTACATGCTCCTGCTGATCACCCTCGCCAACTACGGGTGGCGTGGAGAGCTGGCTAAGGTACCGCTACCTCGGTCGATGGAATCTCGATGGAAGCTTGGAAGCCACCAGTGACCATCCACCGCCGCGCCGCCTGAGATGGCGCGCCAGGATGCTAAATGCCCAACAAGGTATGCTGTACACTACCTAGAGGTAGGTAGTGTAGCGAGGTACTTTCCACCTATCAGACTATGGTTAGGTACTTGGCCAGCACGACGCGGTTCTCTGCATAGCACAAAACAACACAGCAAAAGCACCCCAGAGACCCATACAATCTGTACTGCAACACTACCTACCTGCCTAGGTACACTAATGATCCATGTACTGCATGCCCCATGCCCTGTGGCCCGCCCCCCGGTCGCGTCACAGAGCGCCCGTCCATAGGTCCTTTTTTTAATCTTCAGTTGCCGTTGCATAACATCATCGTTGCTGTGTCTCCCGCCCACCTGCTGTTTTTGTGCGCGCAATCCATCCGCTTCTGGCTGCGTCTATCAACTCTCACCTCAACCTCCCGCCATTCCTCGCCCTTCCCCTTCCCTCCAACGAAACTACCCAGCACCAAACGCCCAACGTCGCCCACACGACGCTCCGACATAACATTTGATTAAACTGTACGGCATAGTAGTAGCAACCCATCGCACACGACCGACATCGTTATCGTCAACTCAACCCAATCCAGTCATCGTCGTCATCGGCCAGTCCCGCATCGCCTCGGCTGGCGAGAGCGACGATCCCACCGCCGACCACGGCTGCCCGCACTGGAAACCATGACGTTTGGTGCCATCGCCCGCCAACCATGGACTCCGAGCCTACTCTCCCCCTCGAGCGCTCCGTCTCGCAGCAGAGCGGCACCTCCATGAGGAGCGCCCGCTCTTCCACCGTCCGCGGCAAGCGATCCAAGCTTAGCTCCCAGCCCTCGAGCTCCGCGAGCTCAATCGCCGCCTCCGAAGACAAGTCCCTAACGAGCTTCCCTTCCTTCTCGCCCGACTCGCCGAGGCAGGGCAATGCCTTCCCCCTCGACCCCTCCACGCCGCCGGATCCCGATCCTGAGCCCCCCGCCACCGTCCGCAAGATCTCCGACGCAAGGTCCCTGCTGGGCAACATCGCCGCGAGCACCACCTCCGCCGAGCAGGCCGCCCGCGACGCCCTGTTCGAAGACTCGCCCATCTCGAACCACAAGATACCCGGCGCCCTGCACCACGCGGGCGACGAGCACATCGGGCGCCTCGTTGCTAGACACGGGGCCGTCGCCTTGGTCAGGCAGGTTGCCACCGACCTGGCCCAGCGCGATGCCCAGATCGCTCAGCTGAGGAGGAAGGCCGACGAGAGGGAGAGGGCCCTGCGGAAGATCATCCTGGAATGCGGGCTCTCCAGCCTCGAGCTCGAGACCAAGCTGCGCGCCGTCGAGACCGAGATAAGGTCCTCTCGGCCGGGCAACCGCCGCAACGAGAGCGGTCTCTCCGACCTCATGAGCGACGCCATGCAGGACACTGTCATCTACAACGTCTTTGGCCAGACCGACGCCAACGATGCGACCATCCGTGCAGCCAACCTCTCCATCCCATCCAACCCCGACGGCAAGGGGACTGCAAGGGGCTGGAAGGACTACCTCTGGGGCGGGAGCAGCAGGAAGAACAGCGGGCCCAACAGCGTCAACGGCGACGAGGCCAAGCCTGCTGGCGTCATGAGAGCGCAGTCGCACGGCGACAGACGGCCAGGCTTGCAGGATGACCTCTTCAGCCCTCCCGAAAGCGTTGCGCCGGAAAGCGTCCCTCCCAGAACCCCTAGCCGGGCTTCTAGCATCCAATCCGGTCCGCCTGGGTCGCGCAAGGCATCGACCTCGGTTGCTGCCAGTCTCATGAGACTGGTGGCTGGAGGCGCCATCAACACGCGAGAAGGCGGTCCCAACCGCGGGAGGTCTAATAGTGCTACCCAACCGCAGCCCACCCCGCGAGCGTCGTCCACATCCAGCGCCAAAACGTCACAGTCGAGCCGAGCCGTTTCGACACAGGGCGGCCCGAAGGCGCTCATGGCCATGCGTCGGACCGGCCCCACCAACGCCGCTCCTCCTAACACCGTTGCGGCGCGGACCCAGCCTCAAGAGAGATGGGACTCGATGAACAGCCCGACAAGTGCCACCCCTAACCGGCAGGAGAGCTATGGCCCCGTCGAGATGGACGCGATTCTCCCGCCCGAGACCCAGCCTCCGACGCTTACACACATTTACAACAATTATGCCGGTAGCGAGTACCTCACGGACCGTTTCGGCTTCATTTACGACCAGCGCAGGAAAAGGCGACAGCGTGAAGCCGCCCAGATGGCCCAGCGCTTCAAGCAGGGAGGGCGGGCCGAGATGCTGTCCAGTGGTCGCTCCGACCTGTCCCCGCCTATGATCGAGGAGGAAGAAGTACCGAGCCCTGGAAGCGAAGACCGCCCCGACAGCCCATCGTCCGCGGAGGAACGGCCGGGCGAGGGCAAGCCCAAGAAATGGCAGGACTATCTCAAGCTGGCCACGTTTCCGACCGAACTCCTGTCCCACACCCCCGCGCTCAGCGCTCCATCTCTGGAGGTTCTTGAGGGCGGCGAGATGGGCATGAAGTCACCAGGCCTTATCGCGGCCGATGAGCGAGGCTTCGTCCCGGTTGCTAACACCACGACATCCATCATCGACGACGCGACTCCTCCGGTCGAGACCGACTCGGCTTCCGGGACTGTCGTGCGGGATGATACGGAGCCGGTCAAGCTCTTGCTCCAGCATATGGGCGAACTACACGACACCCTCCAGCGAGAGAAGGCGGCGCGCTGGAACGAGTTTTTGCGCAAGGTCAGAGCTGAGAGAAGGCGCGATGGCGAGGCAGCAGCAGCCGCCGCCGCCGCTGCTGCTGAGGCTCGCTATGAGCGTCCTTCCGTGAACTTGCCCGAAGCTACGCTGGCCGACGGCGAACTGATCGGTATTACCGGCCTCGGCAACAAGGGCAAAGTCGGCCGCGCCAAGCGGACGGAGCTGCGAAACCTGGTTCTCGGCGGTATTCCGGTCAATCTGCGTGCCAAGGTGTGGGCGGAGTGTTCTGGGGCCACGGCACTGCGTATCCCCGGATACTACAACGACATTGTTGCCCGTTCAGATGCGGATGACGAGCCTAGTGTGGTGTCGCAGATCAAGATGGACATCAACCGGACGCTGACCGACAACATCTTCTTCCGCAAAGGCCCGGGCGTGAGCAAGCTCAACGAGGTGCTCCTGGCGTACGCTCGTCGCAACCCCGAGGTCGGCTACTGCCAGGGGATGAATCTGATTGCGGCCAACCTGCTGCTGATTATGCCGTCAGCCGAGGACGCCTTTTGGATTCTGACCAGCATCATCGAGAACATCCTCCCAGCCGGCTACCACGACCAGAGCCTGCTGTCATCCCGCGCGGACCAGCACGTTTTGCGAGAGTACGTGGC
>WIGM01000983.1:0-15327 GCA_014235935.1 Colletotrichum musicola
GATGGAGTTGAGGCCGCGGATGGCCATGTTGTGGACCATGGCCATCTCGGAGGCGACGCGGCAGAACATGTCGGGCTAGATATTTTGAGCACAAATGCGATTTGGGATGTGTCAAGGGGGTAATTACCTCCACTGGGCCTTTCTCATCTTTCGAGTCTTGAAAGGCTGGCGATGGGATGAGGGCGTAGGGGTGGTCGGCGTACACGGGGGCCATGGTGACTGACTGGTAAACGTTGCAGATCGGTGACGCCTAGAAAGTAAACGGCCTTGAGAGATATCATCGGCGTCACTTCGAGCACTTTATCTTCGTCCAAACACCTTCCAAGCTCCCACTCTCACAGCACATTCCGCAATGCATTCTAGCGCAAAAGCCACTTCCAACCCCGGCATTGAGGCAGCCGGTTGATAGCAAAACCCTCTGACTAGCGTTGACCAAAGTTAAGTCGTTATCGCACCGGAGAATGTTCCCGGTGCCAATCCTGAAAGTATTCGCTGTGCCTCGGTGCTATTTCTGGGCTTCCCGATGGCTTGTCGTCTTTCAGCGTGGCGCGCTAGGCAGTTCACCAGTAGACTTTGGCAGCCGCCACGCGGGGATTTGTCTCCAGAGCTGAAGGGAGGCTGAGACCACGGCTATTTGGCGGGTAAATTTCATGCTTTTGTGGCCTTCGGGGTTGAATCGCATCCTCTGGACGTTCTTTGCAACACTCTTGTTGAGACTTGCCCAAACTCGGGGCTCATCCGTGTGGGTCCCGCTTTTCCGGATCGAAGTGGGGGGCCGGTGCCGGGTGAGCGCCGGGTATGGCTCCGCGCATCCCCTTGCCACTGGATCACATCAGATCTTGACTCAAGGTAAGCAGAAATCTTTCAAAATGGTACCCTGATTAGTCAATCATCATTGTAGCAGCTTGATGCACCAATTTTCAGTCTTTGAAACTCTCTCACGGATCGCATGGTTTAAGCGGATGAATGAGTATATACGAGTGAATATGTACAACGAAGTATCGAATCGAAGCCCTTCTCTTGCCAATTTGCTCAAACCAAATTTCCCTCCGAGTCCCTTCATTTCATTTTACACCGTCTGTAGACAGCCGATGTCGCTCGTCTCTCAAGCAACGTAGGTCTTGAGCAGGCTGTTGTAGTACTGGTACCCCGTGCCGCTGGGCGGCTCGAAGCTGTACATGTAAGGACCCCACCAAGGACCGGCCGACCACCAAAGGGCACCTTTTACACTCGTTAGAATCATACCAATCTACTAGAAGAATGTCAGGAAAACTCACCAGTCCAAACGTCGCTGTTGGCCTTCAAGTAATCCAGCAAGCCCTTGACGGCAGCCTGGCACTGGCTATTCGCACCGCCGGCAAACTCGCCCAAGATGCCAATCTTGCCGTTCTGCCTCAGCCAGTTCGTCGCGTCCCGCACCCTCTCGACGCCAATCGTCGTCGACACGCACGCCTCCGACGTTCCGGAGGAGTCGGAGTCGAGGTACTGGTGCATCTCGTACACGATCTTGTTCAAGGGATCCGTCAGGGCCTTCATATTGTCATTCACAGTCGTCCACGACCAAGCACCGGACCACTGGTTCCCCTCCACAAAGATGTACTGCGTGGCACCCGTAGCTCTAATCCCGTTGATGGCGGCTTGGTTGAGGTTAAGCACCAAGGTCTGGTCCATGCTGTGGTACTCGTTGTTCGTGTCGAAGATCACATGATCGTTGGACTTGAACTGCGCGGCGAAGTTCTTCCACCACGTCTGGAAGGCCGCCGTGTCGGTGATGACGTTGTCGTAGAAACGGCCGTAGTTGTGCGGGTCGAGCACCGCCCAGCCGCCGCTCTGCGTGATGTGGTTCACCACCTGCGTCAGGTTCTGCAGGTAGGCCGTGTTGAAGCCCGCGGTGAGGGAGTTGGGCGTCAGGCGCTCCATCTTGAGCTGGACGCGGAAGGTGTTGTATCCCTGCCCGCGGAGGGTCTTTTTCACATCATCAGCATCATTACATTTCTCGCCTTTGACAAAGGACTGCGACTTACCGTGATGGTCGCCGGGTCGGGGAAGATGAACTCGGTGCCCCACGTCCCCGGGAGCGTCTTCTCGCCGAACTCGCCGCCGGCCTCGTTGACGCCGAACCACTTCCACCCAAGCCCGGGAGCAGGCGTGGCCGTGGCGGAGCTCTTCGAGGTCGAGGACGCGGCGGTCGTGACGGTCTTGAGAGTGGTGGAGACCGCGGGGGGCGGGCCGGACCCGGGGAGGCACTGGCTGTACCACTGGTTCGAGACGGTGCAGGTGTACCCGGCCACGCAGCTCGTGGCTCCGGACCAGCCCTGGCCGCCGCACTGGTCCCAGGGCCCGGCGGTCTGGGCGGCTGCTGCGCTGGCGAGCGCGGCGAGTGCTGTGATGTACCTCATTTTGTCTTTGATAGGGAAGAAGGGAGTTCTGGGGGAGATGGGGATGCAGATGTGAGAAGGTTGTCTCGGCAGCCGGCTTGGCTGCTTTGGTTTATATATCTGGATATTACCTCGCCGAGACGGGTTCGTCGAGAACCACGGTAGGCGAGAGTTCCTCTCGCCGCTCATGGAGACGTCCACTCCGTGGCACTATCCCCCTTTCATGGCCCTGAGCTCGTCGCCCCGCGGGGTCGCAGGTTCATTTACGGGTCGCTACCGATTCGCGAGTTGGCCATGGTACGATCCGTCAAGCCTCGCCGGCTCACGAACCCGCAAAATCTCAAGATTCATTCATTGGGCAGTTCTGGTTCGACTTCTCCTTCGAGTCCGGGAGTGCTGGAGCCGCAGGTAGACGCTAGGTGGCTCGACGGGCCAGAGGAAGGAAACGTCGGACCGCCTCGCTGGGATCCAAGACTTGCAAGTGCCGGGGTCGCAGCCCCAGGTGATCAGCAAAACAAGACGTGGCCAATGGGCAGAGAGGTCATTTCCGAGTTGGGGAGAGAAAGTTGCCGTTCTGAAGAATGAGCGTTGGGACGGCGAGACGTCCCAGCCGGAGGAGATGCCTCCGAGGTTGCATCGGGCCATCGGACGCGTTGTTCGGGAGCACATGACTACGACTCGGGCAATGTTCGGTACCAGACAAATTGTAATTGATTATAATGTGCTCGATTTCCACCACTAAAGTGTTTTGGAAAATACGGATCGCGATGGCGTATTCGTGGTATCGGCTTCGAGGTCCTCCAGTCCGTGATGAGGCTGTTCCACATCGCCACTACTGATAACAGACGGCATATACGCACAACTCTTCAGTTACGTTCAGATAAACAGAGGCTGCTTCTCTTAGACACGCAAGATCCGAGTGCCAATTGAGTTCAAGGCCGCACGCCACCGGAGAGTTCCCTGCCTTGGCTGGCTTGGCGGCCAGAGCCTGCAGCCGATCGAGAGACATGTCTGGTGATACCACCCTAAATGCAGGTGCCGGAAACACGTCCGCCATTGAGGCAGGCCTTGAGGCGCGACTGACTAGCCCTGCCTCCTCGTGGTGTGCTGTGCAGAGTTGCCTTCTTTGGTGATGCCTCTCACCGTCCAGGTTTTCGAGGGGCTTTACTCGTGAGTTCGGAGTGTACACGCGACCGTGGAAGAGCAGTCTTTTACGACGCATGGGATGACCTTCGCCCGAGCTCGTTTGAAAAGACGAAATGCAGCCCGTTCCGGCATAATTGGCGCAATATGCGTCCACCTCATGTTGCCTCTGCGTCCTTGCAACTCAACGGTCACCTCATCTCACCACCTTGACGACAGAGCTTTAGCAAGCAGCATATCTTGTTCCCAGCCACAATCCAGGCCAGCCTCTACCAAGGTATCATACAGAGCTTCTTTCCAGATCACATCATACAAAACGTAATGGTAATCTACCTCGCTCGTCGCATGTACAAGACTTCTTTCACAGGTCGTCTCGTCCGAGGCCGTGCTTGTACGCGGCCAGCGCCCGCTCGCGGCACCCCTTGTGTTCCACCATCTGCTGAGGGTATCCAGCCTTCTTCGCCTGCGGGCCCGCGCCCCGTCCGTACGGGTCGTGGATGGCCTTGCCCTTGACGCCCTTGAGCTCGGGCACCCACTTCCGGATGTAGGCCCCGTCCGGGTCGAACTTCTCGCTCTGGAGCAAGGGGTTGAAGATGCGGAAGTACGGCTGGGGGTCGACGCCGACGCTGGCGGAGAAGCCCCAGCCGCCGTTGTTGGAGGCGAAGTCGCCGTCGATCAGGTTCTCCATGAAGTGGCGCTCGCCCATGCGCCAGTCCACGAGGAGGTCCTTCGCCAGGAAGCAGGCGACGATCATACGACAGCGGTTGTGCATCCAGCCCATCTGGCGCATCTGCCGCATGGCGGCGTCGACGATGGGGAAGCCCGTCCGGCCCTCGCACCAGGCTTTGAAGTCGTCCATGTCGTAAGACCACTCGATGTTTGCGTACTCGGGCTTGAAAGGTTTGTTCATGCTGGAAGGGTCCGTCAGCGATCATGACGTTATCGGACGCAGGGAGTCATCGGACGTAGGGAGCGAGGGGGAGAGGGGAGGAGGAGAGAAGGGGGGGGGGGGGTGCGTACCACACGTATGGCCAGTTCACCAGGACGTGCTTGTAGAAGTCTCGCCACGCGACTTCGCTGATCCACACGCGTATGCCCTCGTTGCCGGCGTCGAGCTTCTTCGTCTTGTTCCGGTCTCTTGCGTATCGGACGCAGGTCCTCGAACTGATGGTTCCACTGGCGAGATGCACGGAGAGCGTCGAGGTCCCGGCATCGCAGGGGATGTTGCGCTTGTTGTGGTACTGGCCAACCTTTTCCTCGCAGAACTTCTCCAGACGGCTTCGCGCCTCGTGCTCCCCCGGCGGGAAGAAGGCGCGGAAACGCTTCTTCTGGTCGTCGTCGAGCGTGCGACCCTCTACCTCCTCGGGGATGTCCGTCTCGAACAGCTCCCCGTACCTCTCCCTCGCGGCGGCCGGGTTCTTCGCCGGGGTGTCGTAGAGCTCGAGCAGGTCCAGATTCTCGTGGACGTGACGGACCCAGGCGCGGTACCAGGGAGTGTAGACGGCATACTGCTTGCCGGACCCGCTGGTCAACCGTCCAGGGGGAACGACGCACGTATCGTGCAGGACCTCGTACGAGAGGCCCCTTGCGGCAAACATGCGGACCATCTTCGCCTCCCGCCGGAGCTCGTCCACCTCGTACTCCATGTTGGCAAACAGGTGGGAGGCCCCCCAGCGGTCCACGAGCTCGGCGATTCTGTCGGGAATATTCCTGCGCTTCTCAACCGTCTCGACGTAGAGCGGGATGTCGAGTTTCGCGAGGTCCTCCCTCAACACGCGCAGGGTTCTGAGAGTAAAGTCAACGCGGATCGGCGCCGTGAGATGCGCCTCGAAGTCCTGCGGACTGATGATGTACATGGCGATCAGCGGGACCCCGGCCTCCTTTGCCTTCTCGCTGGCGAGGGCCAGGGCGCGGTTGTCTGCCGTCCGGAGGTCCATCTTGAACCAGTGGACCACGGCGTCCTTGGTCTTGACGGCCTTTCGCGCCTTGGACGTCTCCTCGAGGGCGGAGGTGAGCTCCTCGATGGGCCGGGGGATCTCGTCGTTGTTGTAGGCCGCTGCCCGTGCGTTGCTCATCTCGTGGGGATAGAACTTGCGGAGGACGATTCCGTGCTTCTCGGCGTCCTTGTGGAAGGGGTGCGGGCGGCGTAACGGGTCGGAGGAGCCATTGCCATTCTGCTCCGTCTTGGTCTTTTTCCTCGCGGCGTCGCTGGAGTCGGCTGCGGCGGCAGACTTGCGCTTCTGCTTGGGAGGCATTGTGACGAAGGCTCGGGAAGCAGTGAGCTGGTCTTTTGATAGCCGAAAGAACAAGGGGGCCCGAGAGGTGTAGCAAGTCAGACTTGGTGGCAGACGCGTCTTGCTGGGAGAAGAGACGCGACGGAGGAGCATGGAGAAGTGAGCATGACGATGTGCCACTGGACGAAGTGTATGGGGATTTTCCCGGTGCCCAGGTAACCCACTTGGAATTTTTCTACCTACATTGCTCCTCCCCTGGGACCTCCGCTATCCGTACGCTCTCTAGAGCGCTGGAGCAGGAGCGATGGCATCGTGCTGGGAAAGAGCCTGCGATCGGCCGATGTCTTGTGCGTCATCATGTTCCTGAAATCGGAAGATCTGGACGTGCATCTGGCGCTTCAGAGGGGCCTTAGCGTTCCGGGGGCCTGGTTTAGTAGAGATTCAGGGCCCAGATCCCCCCTGCGCGCCTCGATTTAGCGGGGCAAGCGACGTGAGAAGCCGCTGTGAGTGGTCCGGCGGCAGCTCCCGGAAGGAACCAAGGTGAGCGAGATCGTGGCAGGCGCGGTCAAGGTGAACGTAGCTGCCCTTTCGGTGAGTCTCGGTAAAGCCTCAAGAGGCAGGCGGTGAGCGAGCCTTCCGTCCGAAGATCAGGCGAACCATCACGTGCTGATAGAGACGCTGACGTCTGTGTGCAGATCCGATAAGCTTAAGCCTTGGCAACTGGAGAGGCAGCGACGGCCCGCGACGAGAGATCCAAAACTTCCCATGCGACGGGAGAATTCCCTTTCCCCTCCCATCCCTCAAACATCGACGACGACGACGACCAGATAACAAAGACCGACTCTACTTGATGCCCGCGTCGCTCCCGCAACCTTACGATCACCGCAAACATGGACCCGGCCCGCAGAGCTATGATGCTCTCTGGGCGCAGATCACCCGGGCGCAGAGGAGACGGGGACAGAGACAGA
Organism: Colletotrichum musicola; assembly: GCA_014235935.1. Classification (NCBI taxonomy): domain Eukaryota; kingdom Fungi; phylum Ascomycota; class Sordariomycetes; order Glomerellales; family Glomerellaceae; genus Colletotrichum; species Colletotrichum musicola. The sequence continues at coordinate 6,724 of WIGM01000983.1, forward strand.
GAAAGACACGGCGAGCGAAGAAGCATCACGTCCCCGCGCCGCGACCCCAACAACCGCATCTCCAAGCCCTCCAACCCCCCCTCTTCCGCGAGATACCGCCAGAGCAACGACTCTAAAAACAACAACTCGAGCTACATGACCCAGGACGAACAGTCCCGGCAGTTTGTCGCCGACGAAGACAAGTTCGTTCTGAAACAAGCCAAGAAGAAGGCCGACATACGCGTTCGGGAAGGCCGAGCCAAGCCCATTGATCTGCTCGCATTCAATCTGCGCTTCATCGATTCCGACCGCGACGTCTTCGACGACGACGATGCCGACCTGCACATCAATGTGCCCTCCCCGGAGGACGTCCTGCAGGGCCTCGACGAATCGCAGCTGAAGGAGCTGGACTCTGACATCACGTCCTACCACACGCTAGAGACCAACGGCCGCAATCGCGAATACTGGAAGTCGCTGCAAACCATCTGTGCCGACCGCCGGCAGAAGCTGAAACCGCAGGGTCCGGATGCTCGGGTCGTCAGCACAGTGTCGGAGGACGTCGACAAGATACTGCGCCCCAAGACGTACGAGCAGCTAGAGGCCCTCGAATCGCAGATCAAGGCCAAGCTGCGCTCCAACGACGACATCGACGTCGACTACTGGGAGCAGCTCCTCCGCAGCCTGCTCGTATGGAAGGCCAAGGCGAAGCTCAAGAAGGTGTGGGATGCAATCAGCGAACGCAAGGCCGACATGCTCAAGCTGCAGGATCCAGAAAAGGCAAGGCAGCTGGCAGAGTCTATTTCCGGACCTGCAGCCACCGCAGCAGTCACCGCAGCAGCCACTGCAGCAGCGGCAGCGGCAGCGGCAGCGGCAGCAGCCAGGAACCTGCCGTCATCTGAGCAGCCCAGCAGGGCCGACACAAAGACTGTGCCTGTTTCATCAGCGATGCAGGGAGGTGCGCCACCAGGAACCGCTCGATTTGCGCAGACGGGCAACGAAGACTTTTCCCAGGCCACCAAGGCCCTCTACGATCGCGAGGTCGCCCGCGGCGTCGGCGAGGACGAGGAGATCTTCACGGGTGAGGAATCTGTTGCCAGCGGCGCGAAGCCTCTGTGGGCAGACAAGTACCGACCGCGAAAGCCGAAATACTTCAACCGCGTCCAGATGGGCTACGAATGGAACAAGTACAACCAGACGCACTACGATCACGACAACCCGCCGCCCAAGGTGGTGCAGGGCTACAAGTTCAACATCTTCTACCCGGAGCTCATCGACAAGACCAAGGCACCCACCTTCAAGATCATTCGAGAACACGGCAGAAAAAGGGGAGAGTCGTTTGCTGCTGCAGGGGAGGAGGACACGTGCCTCATCCGTTTCATCGCGGGACCGCCTTACGAAGATATTGCGTTTCGTATCGTGGACCGCGAGTGGGATTACAGTGCAAAGAAGGATCGCGGCTTCAAGAGCTCTTTCGACAAGGTAAGTCCACGGCTGTCCCCTCCCTCCCCCTCTGCTATCTCTTTACCCCCCATCCACCCAGTGGCCGAACCAGCTCTGCACGTGGCCCGCCGGGGCTTTATTTTTGATCGAGGACGAGGGCGAAGTCGCCATGCATATGCACCAAAACACCACAACACGAGAACAAGGGGCGGTGTTGGGGACTGGGGACTGGAGACTGGGGGGAGAGGAGAAGAGAGAGGGGAAGGGGGGGACAAGGAGCCACAGTTGCGCCCGTTGGCATGGCCTCTGCGCCTCTGCCTCTGCCTCTGCCTCTGCCTCTGCCTCTCTCCCCTACTTCCCCCCTTTCCCCATGTCCGTCTCTGAAGGAACCGACCCTCCATGATCGCCTCCTCCAATGCCGGATCACGCGAAGGAGGCCGTCGAACCCTCCCGCCTTCCCCGACCGCCCTTTCCTTCCGCCAGACCGCCGGCTCCGCCCAGTGCCGATATCAACACCGCCTCTTGCGCCTTGCACCTTTGCGACCTCCCAACCGCCTTACACGCGCGCCTCTTTGATCCCACCTCCCCCCCCCCCCCCCCCATGTCCCCCCATTTTCTATCACATTTTTCTGTCCTTCTCCCCATATCCTTGGCTTGAGCTAATCTTACCCTCCCTGCAGGGCATCCTGCAGCTTCACTTTCAATTCAAGAAGGTAAGGGAGTTCTCCACCCACTCTACTCTATCCTCCACGCTGGCCGATTGAGTGCTCTTGGACTGACAGGCTTCGTGCAGATCTACTATCGGAAGTAAAGGTACTCGACCGCGACCGTCTGCCGGCTGGCGGAACCCCCTCGTACCATCAGGATAATACTACTCAGATGTGATCAAAGTCGACCGGATTTGCGGGTGTACCAGAAAAAAGCGTTTGAAGAGCCGGCTTGGAGGAGAGAGACTACCAGATGGGCGGCATGGCAGTGGCAGTTGGCGTGGAGAGAGAAGAGAAAGCGAAGAGACGGTGACGTCCGCCTCACCTTTCCCAAGCCGCTTCGCAGCGAGTTGCCTTCGCATTGCCGCAGTCGCGCTCAAGCAGCTCAAGTTGGTCTGGTCTGGTATGGTCTGGTACCATGTACTCAACTCACACTTCTCTGCCACGCGCGTTGCCTTACTATGCACGTCCCAACATACATACATGCCGACCACCGCGACTGACCGCTGCGGGCCGACCTTGGGAAAACACACATACAATGACGCACAAACATTCAGGCGACCATAGCTGTCGCCTCCGACTAATCAACTACCTGCTTTCCATCTCCCCGTGTCACCGTCGATGTGCCTGGGGCACGCAGCATCGCTGCCCCAGTCGAGCTTGCTGTGCTTCTCTCTCTTACTCCTGGGTCTCGCGGATGGGATCCCTCTTCCCCCCCTCCCGACGATGCCCAGGTGCTAACACCGACACCCCTGGACCGTGGACGAGCTGATAGAGTCTAGCATCGACTGGTATGAGTCTATCCCGGCCGCTGAAGGGGAGTACAATGAGCTACAACTGCTGATCTCCACACCATCGTAGATGAAATCCACCTTCACCCTGCCACGCCTGGGCTACTCATCTGGGCGTATGGACTGGGCTGGTGGCCCAACACAACACCACCAACCCCTTCACCGACTACCATGTACGCTTCTGGTAAGGCCTTGGTGGTCGGAGTACTATCATGACGAGCAGGAGGATGGACGGCATGGTCCCCAGGTACTACACCCGCCCGTGCCTGCAACGATCGGTCAACCCTGTGATGCACGAACTTTTTCGAAACAGATTATACAGCGACGAAGCGGCGGCATCTCGGCCCACGCGGGATTGGCCTCCGCAGCTTCAATGTTCCCGTTTCTAAATCCGTGTCAGGGGACTTCACAAACACTGTCCCCGCGGACTTCTAGAAGGCAGAAATGATCTACAAAGCTGCGGGTCGGGGTCAGAGGCAGCGATCTTTTCGGCCGCCCTGCGACCCATATCCGGGCTGCCACACTGGCAATTTTGAGGCATCGCCCACGACGAGATGGCAAGTGATTGGGCCTCTCGCCAAAGGCCATGCACGCGTCCGAAGGGGAAATGCTGCCTTCCGGACCGCCGGTCTCTGGTCTGCAGCCTCTGACTCCTGGACCTGAGAGTCACGCTCGACGCTCGCAACCGGCTGGCTGGCCTCGCTCTTGTTCTGGCAATGACATGCACCGCCCGGTCAAGCCGGTTCCTGTGTACAATGCTTTTGTCACCTCACCTCTTGCTACCGCTACCCAGCTTCCCACATCGGTCTGGGAGCGGATGCGTACCACAATCTCCCATGGGCCTTCTCGCCTCCTACACAGACCTTGCCCAGAGGCCTGGCATGTCAGTATCCTGCTGTCGACCTTCCTCGCCTCTCCCATTCCCCACCCGCAGGCAAGATGGCGCGGGCTGGACGTCTCCCGCCCTTGCGGTCCACTTGGCGATGGCTCACCTCCTGCTATCAAAGCTGATGTTGCACGCAGACAGCCTGGATCATGGGTTGGCGGCCGGCAGTGGACGAATGGGACATACACTTGGGTGGCGTCGTTAGCCCGAACGGCTTGGAGAAGAAGAAGGGCCCCCCTCGCCTCGACGTATCCGTAGAGGAGAATGAAAGAAGGGGGAAAGTTGCCCAGACAGAGCCTCTGCCCAGGCCCCATGTCTTGTTTTCCTTGCCTTAGGCGTGAAGAACGACGGGCAGGCGGCGAAGGGTGTTTTCCCACGCCCTCGCGGGAAAGGTGACAGGCCTTCTAGGTTTTTCTTCTCCAACGTCTGTTTTCTTCCACAATGGTGCGAAAAACGAGAAATGAAGTCGACTGATCCCTGTTTACCCGTCCGTCCGCCTTCTCACAGGTTCAGAGTTGACAGCAGCCACAATTCCCCAAGCACTCCATCCCGATTCCGTTTGCATCAGCCGCGGGGCAGCAGATTGGCTGTAGCGGATCTGTACATGATGTGTGGATGCGAGAGAGAGAGAGACGGAGAGACAGAGTGAGCCTGCCGCAGACTGTGACCTCGGGCGGAGTCTTCGTCGCGCGCATCTAGTTGACACAAGATAGACGCATACAGACACATGCAGGCGCAAGAAGGGAAAGCAAGCAGACTGACATGAAGAGGACACACACACACGCAGATACGCAGCACACATCACGCAGGCAGCGTAGAGCAGCACACACTCGACACACACACACGGTTGACGCACACAAGCATACCAGGCACCACGCACACATCCACACACCACACACCACACACCACACACCACACACCACACATCCACACACCACACACCACACATCCACACACCACACACCACACATCACACATCACACATCACACATCACACACATGGCCGCCGCGGCTACGGGTAGTTGATCCCCAGGCAAGGCCAAGCAATGAGCTGGCAGCGGGCTTCGCTCTTGTTGCCCCCCCCTTCCCCCCCGTTACCCACATGGTCCTGCATATACATACACACCCCTGTCTACGGATACATAGCACCAACAGACACGCCCCCCATCGTCGTCGACCCCTGGTCTCCCAACTTCATTGTGTGTACTTCTCTCTTGTACCGCAGGCATCCTGACAGAATCGGGCGACGTACATTCTTCCTTGTACTACGTGAACCTGGGCTTCCTTACCGGCATGGGCATCTGAACGACCATCGCTCTTCATCAATCTCTCGTCGTGAGTACATATCTGTTTAATCAACAGGGCCAGAACCCATGCTCGAGGGCCCTCTCTCTGTGTGAAAGGGCTGGCACTACATTACATCTACCTTCTGTCTGTCCTCCGCTCGAGCTCAACATCATCAAAGTCTCACAGCATTAATACCTGCCCCCATCCTCCCTTCTCTAAGCCACGGCCTCGAAGACCTTCTCTTATCTAGCATCATCATCATCGACCTTTTTGGGGATTCATCAGCTTTCCTGTCTTGTCAGACCCTCGGCCTCGTTTCCCCCTCTTACAACAAAGGCCGTTGGTTCTGTATCATCTTCACCTTGAAACTCCCCCCTTCCATCCCGCCCCAAACCACTCCTCTTGTTTCAGGCAAATCTTCACCGTCTCCCGTCTGCTCCGCGAAAAGTCATCTGCCTCGCTTCGCTCCCACCGTGACTGCGATGGACGTACACGCCCATCAGATGAGCCACTCCAGGGCGGGCACGACGACGCGCTCCCCAGAGCCCATGTCCGTCAAGACGGACGTCGACAACAACAACAACTACTACATGATCCCCGGGCAGCAGAAGCTCCCCGTCCTCCAGCAGCAGCAGCAGCAAGCACCATCCTCCTTCTACCCCAGCCCCCTCTCCGCCGTCAGCAGCCAGCAGCAGCAGTTCCACTCCCCGACGATGAGCCAGATCTGGGCGTCCCCGCGGTCCTCCGTCGACGAGTTCGACAACTACTCCTACAGCCACCAAGGGCCCGCGCCCACGTCCTACCACGCGGCGTCCATGTCCCCGCGCACCTGGAGCTCGTCGGTCCAGACGCCGCCGTCGCAGTTCGAGACCCCCTTCCACCACCAGGAGGAGGATTACGACGGACTCGCGGGCGGGGAGCCGATGGTCTCCCCCGAGGGCCTGACGCACCAGCACCCGGAGCCGTTCATGGGATACGGTGTTCCTTGCTACCAGAGCGCCGCCTCCGCGAGTTCTTCCCAGTGCGCCGCCCACGCGGGGTCTTCGTCCCAGGACAGCGTGACGATGCGGTACGACTCCCCGCCTGTCGTCGTCGAGACGGTGTCCGGGGCGCCGGTGTTCACGGGGTCGCCCGCCCCCATGGAGCAGCACCAGGACGAGTGCGGCGAGCTCAAGACCAGCCCCAGTCCGCCCGCAAGGGGTGTTGTAGTAGAGCCCGCGCCGCCGGTCGAGCAGCAGCAGCAGCAGCAGCCTCCGCCCGAGGGGTCCAGGGACAACGGCGACCCGTACGCCCAGCTCATCTGGAAGGCCCTCAAGGCGCGGGACAACCGCGCCATGACGCTGCAGCAGCTGTACCAGTGGTTCCTCGACAACACCGACAAGCCCGCCAGGGCAGGGAATGGCGGCTGGAGGAACAGCATCCGGCACAACCTGAGCATGAACGAGGTGAGCTCACCCTTTGGCTGATGTTATGGATTCCCATGCTGACTGGCGATCATCTAGGCTTTCTGCAAAAGGGAACAGACAATCACCGACGCCTACCGCAGCACCGCCGCGCCGACGACCAACGAGCGCAAGCCGACGGAGTGGTTTCTCCGCCCGGAGTTCGAGGACCGCGTCATGCCCACCACGCACTACCGCGACGTCCCCCGCAACTCGGGGCGGCATAACAAGACCGCCGCCGGCGCCGCCGGGGCAGCAGGCCGCAACCGCAGGGTGTACCACTCCTCCCCCGACTTCCCCTCCCGCAGCGTCCCCGCGCGCGCGCTCTCCGGCCGCAGGGGCGGGCGAGCCACCACGCGCTCGCGCAACGCCGCTAGGAACCTGCGTCTGCGCCCCGACGAGTCGTCCATGCAGTGGAACGCCGGCTTCGCGGCGCAGCAGCACAACCCCGAAGCGTTCAGGCAGCTGCCCTACACGACGCAGAGCGACATCGACCGCATCAGCCACATGCAGCGGAACCAGGCCGCTTCTGCCAGGTTTCGAGCCAGGGCCGAGGCCGTTCGGAGAGAGCAGCAGCAGGAGGCGCTGAGGCAGCAGGAGCTCCAGCAGCAGCATCATGCCGTGCAGACCACCAGTCCTGGGATCGTCCCTCATCACGCTCAGCAGTACTTCCCCGGGTATCCCATGGACGTTGCCGCGGGCGTCTACCAGCACCAGCAGCAGCACGCGGAGGTCCAGCCCCAGCATCATCAGATCGAGGCGGACGCCGACAACAGCAGCGCGTTCTACGGCTGGGGGGGCAACGCGAACCACGGGCTGTGATTTCTTACCGTCCTGGTTGGTTGTCTGTTTGTATGCTTGTTGTAATGGAAATCGAATACTTGGGATGGGGAACTGTATCACTATCAGAAGACCGGGGGGTGGTTGACTTGTTTTCTTTTCTTGTGTACCGTGGTTTTTTGCTTTTTTTTATGACTTGCGTTTTTTTTTTACTACCCGTTTTCTGGCAAACTTCATGTGGGAGAGGATACCTGGCTTTTCCAAAAACTTATTGATCAACCTCTACTAGGAGGTTATGGACGAAGGCGTTTGTCTGGGGATCACGGGCTGTCTGTTTTGTGCTTTTTTTTCTATTCTATTCCCCAACAACTTCATGTTTTCTTCAAGAGGGAGAGAGAGAGCGGTCTAGAGACGGAGGGAGGGCGAACCCGGCTGACCGGGCTTCTCATCTCCCTTCCCAACTATCTGGATCCGAACCGTACGATTATGGAGGGGATTAGAAAGGGGGCAGGGGTGTGGGCAACGCAACCCGAGCCAGCGGGGAGAAGGTGAAAAAAGACTTCTTGGCAGCGAAAGAAAAAACAATACTACCCTCTTCTCTCTTGCTCTGCTACCTCTATCTCTTTTCTCGTTGCGATTTCCATGCGGTTGAGACTCTCTCTTCCCGCGGGTTGGGCTCGGCTGCGCAGAGTCTCCTCGCTCTCTCTCTCTCCCTTCGCGTCTCTTCCTTTACCCCCCCTGTTCCCTTGTTGTAGTTCCATTGGCTGGGTCGCGCAGCGATCGGTCCCGTCGTCTGTGGCTTCGTCTCCCATTGGACGGGGTGCCTTTTGCTTTTACCAGGGGGGAGGGGGGCGTGTGTATCGTTAGATGGAGGGGAGAGAACAGAAAGCAGCCCCCAATTTTTCTTTTCTTTTTCTTCTGGAATGAATTTGATCACTTTTTCCCCTCCCCTCCCCCCCCCTTCGCTTCTCTTCCCTTGCCCCCCCCCCCCCCCCCCCCCCCTTTCTCCCCCCCCCCCCCCCCCCCCCCCCCCCCCATCTCTGTCCTCGCGCTACTTCTAACCATGGCATACCACTCTGGTAGCTCCCGCCGAGGGGAGGAGGGGGGGGGGGGTGTGTGTCCCCAGGGGGGTATCTCCGTGTCCGCATCCGTGTCCGTAGAACACACCATCTCTTCACGGCGGGGGGGGGGGGGGGGGGGGAGAAAACAAAGGAAGGGGGTGAAGCGATCTTTGCCTTTTTTTTACAAACCACGCGCGTATTGGTGGGGAGGGATATTGGACGAGAAGAAAA
>WIGM01000984.1:0-15325 GCA_014235935.1 Colletotrichum musicola
AAGACACTCACCAAGCCCATATCCACCGTCTGGCGAAGTTTGACATTCCAAGTGTGGACGTAGTATCCGGGGCTCTCGGTCAGCTTCATCGTGCAATAGGTCCAGCCCAGAAAACACGCCTGAAATCAACGGGTTAGCGTTCCGCGTGTGGAATGACCAATATGAAGGGAGCAATACAAATGCAGCAAGAATGAGGTATTCTTGAGCTTGCACTCTCTTCAAGACGAGGATCCTAGCGTAGGCGCGGACGGAGAGGCATAGAACCACGACAGCCACACAGACGCTCATGATTGCCGTCACCATGGCGTTCTGGTTCGGAGGGTCGATAAAGTTGCTCGTCTCGTTGCCCGGAGGCGCCTTGCCGGCATCTCCAGGACCGCGTCCAGCTCCTCCGGCGAGAGTAAAGAAAAGTCGACCGCAGTCATCCTTTGTCTCGGCAAGTTGTCCTTGGATCACTGTTGGCTCGGTTTGCAGACCTCGTCGAGGAGTACAAAAGAAAAGAATGTGAGGCCGGAGACCACGGCTGAGTATATTCTTGACAGGCAGTGTGAATCTTGACAACGATCAAGTATTATTCCCGAAGGATGGCCGGGCACAGACGGCACTTTGTAGACTTGTGGTAGCTTAGCTGACAGGTGACAAGAAGCTTGGTATAGTCAGATAATTTGCCTCCCTCCCTCGTTCGACATGGATCCCACCCGCCAGGTTGGTCGGTTGGTTGCATCGGCACCGACATGCATTACACCATCTGTGAGATCTTGAAAAAGGAAAAAAAAAGAAAGTCATGAAGATGAGCAACTCCTGTCATAATTTCTCACCTATGCCTGACGCAATCTTCGCCTACATCTGGCAATGTTGGCCAGTGCTTCAACTTGTCCTCGACAACAAGTCAGTGATTCACCACGTGCTCTCCCGGAACGACGTGCTCCCACAACCCGCAGTTCTTGGCGTTCTCTCCAGTGCGCAGCGAAGAATTCTTTAAATGATGCTCCGGCCCGAGAAGTCAGCTGTTACGGAAAGTTGGATCAGCACTGTGCACTTGGGGGTGATTGAGATGGGTGATTAGTCGGAATGGGCAGCTGTGAATATGAACTTGGCGGACCGGGGCTACCTCTGCGGTCAGCTTTTAGCCGAGTTGAATTTACCCTCACCTGTCAGGATTGCAATCCTAGCAATCGAGCCCCTTTGCTCATAACTGCATACATGTACATATCGCCATCTGTGGAGAGGCAACTGATGTGTGTTGCTCTAGCTCTGTGATGTGTCGTTGAGCAAGATGCCCTATGGCCATGGAGGCCCTGAGGTGAATGACACCTGGGACCCCTGGCCCGTGCGGCGGTCACGTGACGCTAGTCGTCACGTGCCTAGGCCAGGTGGTCCCCAACACCATCGACATCGTGCCAGATGCGTCTGCAGCCTGCCCAAGATCGCCGCATCACCTCACCACCTCTAGCCTCAATCCGGAAATGTCTCTGTGGGATGATACGGCACATTCAACGGACGACACAGGTCACGTGGGCGAGCACGTGACCATCGCCGGACGAAGCTCCGGCTCCTACATCCACGGCTGGCGAATGCCTCCCTAGCTTACAATCAATCAAGAATCATCACCGCAGTCATAGAGCCCCATACGTGCTTTATGTGCTGCCTCCTTGTCCCTGAGAATCCAACAGTCTCTGTACGAAGCTGTGTAAAAAGGGGAAATCTTAACCCACACTACCAAGCTGAATAGGTATCCCGCCTCCCGAGAGCAGCAACAATGGCGGACAGCAACGGCGATGACGGACGACAGCGACGACAGTAACAGTGACAGTGATTGGTAATATTAATAAGGGCAAACAGTAGTGGGCTAGTATAGTGACAGGGTGTGAAATACTTAACCTGGGGGTACCAAATAAGAGTCCCGTATGAAAATGTTAAGCCGAGCAGAGATTTTGGCTCTTCCTCGTCATCCTTGTTATACATCTAGCAATCCGTTGTCAAGATGGTTAGATGCATGACAAGGATAACTATCAAGTTGGTAGCGCTGGGTGCATACATGTAGTAAGGATGTGTGATTGTCACAATTCCTTGACCCCCTACACTATGGCCCTTCGAGCTGCGAATTTCATAAGGATTCAGGAGCCGGCAGACCTCGGAGATCAGCAACAGTACATTCTTCGCTCCCAAGAACCCAAAGATGCGGTTTCTTTGCCTCCACGGAAGGGGCACGTCTGCAGAGGTGCGGCGCGAATTCGACCAGCATGGTCTTTCGGTGCTAACATGACGTACTCAAGATATTCGAGGCCCAGATAGGTATGCTGGTTGACTGTTTGCCGTCGTTCGTTCTATATCCGAACTGATGGTTGTGATCGTGCAGCATCCATACGAGCGGACCTTGGCGAGCACGAGTTTGTGTTCCTTGACGGCGACGTAGTCGTCAGCACCGACGGTACTCACTCCCACATCAACTTTTAGGCCGCTCAGAATGCCTTGGAAGCTTGAAATAACTCTAGTCCAGGTTGTAGCAACAGCGAGGATGGCCCCGATGGAGGGTTGTTTGGGTATTTCGAGGAACCCATCGACGCGAACCACTGCCAAGACCTGATCGAAGGGCTCAAGGATGCGGCGCAGAGCCAAGGCCCCTTCGACGGCGTGGTTGGGTTCTCCGAGGGCGGCATCGTCGCCGCCACCCTGCTGGTGGAAGACGCACGTCGGCCTTTCGCAGGCTTCAGGTGCGGCATCCTATTCAGCGCGGCGCCCCCGCTAGACCCCGACGACCTCCGGTCAGGCATCGTCAGATGCATGGACCCGGCCAGGGACGGGGCAGTGGTACGTGTGCCCACAGCGCACATCTACTCTCACGAGATGGACGTAGCATTGAAGGGCCCGGCGGACGTTGGTGGCAACGCAAAATCGCCCCTGCACGAGCTCTGGGCGGAGGCCGGATTGAACACACCGGAGCAGATACATGCGTCCCTGGCTCGTCTATGTGACGAAAGCCACGTCTTCGTGCATGATCAGGGGCACCAGGTGCCTGGGTCGAGGAGCCGGGAGGCGTTGAGGGGGGCTCTTCGAGCGATTGATCGTACTATCCAGAGTGCTCAGGCGTGACGAGCCATGCCCGGTGGAAATCCGACGAAAGAATTATCCTTGAGAATCTTAAGCGAAGATGAAGTCTAGACGAGGAATTCCGCATGCCGAGAAAAGACCCCGGTCGTGTTGGTGTGATGCCGGAGTTTAGCCTTCGTTTGTCTGCAGTCCAAGCCGGTAGAGTTATGCTGCCAAGGCGCACGACTTTAGCGAACTCACTACTCTAAAATAATGGTAACGGAAAACTGATGTTACGTCTTTGAAAAGGACTTTTGCTTGTATTTGTAGGATCGCCAGGTTCCTCCCGCATGCATGATATGATGGTACATGGGGCAATGAATCTCCACTCGATGCTTCTAACGAGTTGAAAATGAACTGATGCTCGGGCCAAGTGCGATATCCAGCAGAGAACCCGGAAATCCATGTCTCTGCCCCGGCCGTAGTCCCCTCTGCGCCGCAGGACGCGGGTAATACGGGACGGAATGCCCCGCCCGCAGCGGAGCAAAAGGCACATTCCCCTGGCTCCGGGTGTGGAGTTGAAGAACAGGGACAACCAACAACACGATGCGTGGCAGTCCGGAATTTTGATCCTATGCCTCACACTCCGGAACCACATCATCTGCGTCGACATATCCGGGTCTGCGGGCTGGGCGTTAAGACAGTGTGATGTCTCTGTATGTCGATGAGGAGGAAAGGCATCGTGCCGGTTCGTAGAGAATTGGGCAGAGCACCATCCCCAGCAACTTACCCTCATCCCTATACTGGTCCGAGCACGTTCTCTTGACGACTGAAAAACAACGCCATTGGTTCGATATCAGGACAGTGCAACTCTATGCCGTTGCCCACGGGCAAGAACAACGATATCGCCGTGATCGGTTTCGCCTTCAAACTTCCCCAAGATGTGAACGATGTAGACGACTTTTGGGAGGTCTTGCAGAATCGCAAGAACCTGATGACTCCATGGCCCGATAACCGCATGAATGCAGAGTCTTTCGTCTCGGGAGAAAAGAGCAAGGTGTGTAAATCATCTTGGCGTCATGTTTGATGATTCTTCTGGATACCTTGAGGCATGCGGCTGACAGAAAGCGGCAAAGTTCAACTGCCGCGGCGGATACTTCATCAAGGACGATCCAGCCGTTTTCGACGCACCGTTCTTCTCCATCTCGACGAAAGAGGCTGCCGGTGAGTAATGCATCCCTCCAACCACTCGCTCGGTACCAGACTGCGCGTCTTGTGGAGACCGGTGAGCTGACGGGCAGTACCACGGTTGTAGCCATCGACCCTATGCAGAGATGGACGCTGGAGACCTCGTATCGCGCCTTCGAAAACGGTAGGGATGCTGCTTTCGAATCCAGAACGTGGAATTCCGGTGTTTTGTGCTGACCGCTTTCTGTCTTGCAAGCTGGGATTCCCGTCTCGAAGCTTAGGGGCTCCAGGACGGGCGTCTTCTCCGCGTCGTTCACCGACGACTGGTCCAGGATGATCTCGCAGGACCCGGACAATGTCGAGCGGATGGCCGCAACGGGCACCGCTTCATCGCTGATCTCGAACCGCCTGAGTTGGTATTTGGATCTGCGGGGGCCGAGTGTCCACATCGACACGGCCTGCTCGAGCAGCTTGTTCGCGGTGGACATGGCATGTCAGTCTCTGCGGGCTGGCGAGACTTCTACTGTTCGTGATCCTCCACCAGCATGATCTCCCTCCCTTTTTCCCGAACAGGTGGTCCGGGAGCAGAACTAAGATGGTACGCGTCCACGGACGTGCTTCTTAGGCCCTCGTCACTGGGTCCAGCCTGATTCTGACCCCTACCTTTACCCATTTCCTCTCGAACCTCGGCTTCCTGTCCCCGGACAGCAAGTGCTGGGCCTTCGACGACCGTGCGAACGGCTACGCCAGGGGCGAAGGGTTCGTCGCGATCCTCCTGAAACCCGTCGCGGAGGCTCTGCGGGATGGGGATATGATCCGCGCTGTCATACGGGGCAGCGGCTCGAACCAAGACGGCCAGACCTCGTCGTTGACGCAGCCCAGCCCGAGGGCACAGGAGGAACTGATCCGCCACGTGTATCGGAAGGCCGGCCTGTCCTTTGACAAGACTCGCTACGTCGAAGCACATGGTACGCTCGAAGCCCTCGCCCCATCGGGTGGCAACCTTCTCATCACCTGATCCCCGTCTGACAAACACGCTGCAGGTACTGGAACCCCTGTTGGAGACCCGATCGAAGCCAAGGCAATCGGAAGCGTCTTCAGAAACCATCGGTCCGCTGAAGAGCCCATCTACATGTGAGAAGCTTGCTTACCCCTGTGTGGAATGGATCGGTGACTAACACAGCGGATCCTGGCTCTAAGTGGTTCTGTCAAGACAAACATTGGTCATCTCGAGGGCAGCAGTGGTCTCGCGGGTGTCATCAAGTCAATTAGTAGGTTCTTGAAATCCTCATGTCATACATGAAGTCTCAGTCAATATCTCTTGGTGGCACTGCTGATGGCTCGGCTGCGTTGTAGTTTCCTTGGAGAAGGGTGTGATCCCCCCTCACGCGCTGTTTGAAAAGATCAACCCAGACATCGACGCCGAGTTCTACAATCTTGCAGTATGTCTCTCATGAACGGGCCACAACTGCTGTTTAGGCGGTGCAATCTAAAGCTAACAACAAATTCCATCAAAGATTCCAACTCGGCCGATCGACTGGCCGAGTAGTGGCCTGCGGCGGATATCTGTGAACTCCTTCGGCTTCGGGGGCACCAACACGCATGTCATCCTCGATGACGCTTACCACTACATCCGTGAGCGCGGTTTTGCTGGCAATCACTGCACCCAAACTCCCGCCGGGGTCGCGTTGAACGGCTTGCACAGCACCTCAGTTCGCGATGACTTCACCGAAGTGACAGCTAACGGAGCTAGCATTGACAAGGCCGCGCGCGGCATCAATGGTCACTCCTCACGCAAAATTCGCTTGCTTGTATGGTCAGCCGCAGATGAGAAAGCTCTCCAGCGCACGCTCCAGCTCCATCACTTATTCTGGGACAACTCCGTCGCCGTCGATTCGGGTAGGATCGACCGGTACACGTACACGCTCTCTGAAAGTCAAAGCCGCATGCTCTGGCGCGCCTCAGCTATTGTCAAGGCGGACAACGGCGCAAATCATGACAGCACAAAGGCTATCTCCAAGGCGCAACCGGTTCGCAGTGGCGGATCCGGCGACGTCTTCACCGACCAGGGAGCCCAGTACGCCGGTATGGGCTGGGATCTCCTTCACAACTACCCCGTGTTCGCGGAGGCGCTGGAACGCGTCCGTAAGATCTACACAGCTCTTGGCTGCGATTGGAACTTGCTGGACGAGCTCCAGAGCGCCAGCAACATCGACTTTCCCGAGTACAGCCAAACCCTCTCGACGGCGGTGCAGATAGCCCTCATCGAGTTGCTCAGGAGTTTCGGCATCACCCCAAAGGTGGTCGTCGGACATTCCTCGGGTGAAATTGCTGCCGCCTACGCCGCGGGTGCTCTGACGCTGGAGTCAGCCTGCAAGGTGTCATACTTCCGCGGCAAGCTGGCGGGCCATCGTTGTCGTTCCTTGTCTTCGTGTCCGTCTGCCGGCGCCATGATTTCAGTGAATCTGGCAGAACACGAGGTTCCTAACTACCTCGAAAAGGCCGGAGTCGCGGGCGTCGGCGTTGCCTGCGTAAACAGCCCCTTGAATTGTACCCTGTCCGGTCCCGAAAAGGCGATAGATGCGGTGAAGAAGCAGGCAGACCAAGACGGGATGTTCGCCCAGAAGCTCAAGACTGGCGTTGCGTATCACTCTTCTGCCATGCTTGCTATCGCCGAAGAGTACAAGCAACTAACTGATGGGTGTCTTGCAAGCCTCTAAGATTTCGTCTCCAATCCCCATGGTCTCGGCTGTGACGGGCGAGGTCGTCCGTCCTGCCGTTCTTGCCACGGCCCAATACTGGGTGGACAACATGGTGTCTCCAGTGCGGTTCGCCGACGCCCTCGGAGCCCTAACGTCGCAGTCCTCGTCCTGGAAGATGGGCTTCCGCGGTAACATCACAGACGTCGTCGAGATCGGACCCACGGCGGCTCTTCGTCGCCCAGTCGCAGACACCTTGGCCAAGGCAGGACCACGGGCCAAGAACATGCGGTACTCGAGCGTCCTCTACCGCAACCGCTCCGCCGTAGAGACTATGCTGTAGCTCGTCGGGGGGTTGTTCTCCTACGGCCACGAGGTGTCTATCGCCGCTGTCAATCACCACAGCAGTGACGGCGGCTTCCTCGTTGACTGTCCTCAGTATCCGTTCGGCCACTCGAAAGAGTACTGGGCAGAGTCGAGAATCAGCCGCGACTATAGACTGCGAGGTGCAGTCAAAGGCGAGACCCTGGGATTCCGAGCCTCGGACTGGAACCCTCTCGCGCCGAGATGGAGGAACTTCCTGAGCGTCGAGTCCATGCCGTGGCTTGCGGACCATAACGTGAGTGGACGCCGTCTCTTGTTCCTAAAAGGAGGACTACCAACTTCCGATTGAGAGTTACGGCTAACGTGTTGTCACAGATCAGCAACACCGTGGTATTCCCGGCTGCCGGCATGCTCGTAATGGCCGTGGAGGCAGCGCTGCAGATGGTCCCGCTAAACCGCACCATCGCCGGCTTCTCCGTGAAAGACGCTTACTTCAAGAACCGTATCGTTGTCGGCGAAACGTCGGAGGACAGGACCGAGACGGTCGTGGAGCTGACGCCATTGCAGAAGTCTTATGAGAAGAGCTCGACGTGGTCGGACGTCCGCATTTTCATTTACCGCAACAAGGAGTGTTCGGAGTGTTTCCAGGCTCAGATCCAGGTTGAGTACCAGGAAGATCTCGCCTTGCCTGGTGTACAGAAAGAGAAGGATTTGCTCGATCGAGAAACGCTCCGCCGCTATGAGGAGGCCGCTGAGGGTTGCACGCGACCTGTGGACTTACAGGTATTCTACCGGAAGGCGGCCGAACACGGTCTTCGATACGGCGACAGGTTCCAGCTCCTGGATGACATTCACTGGGATGGACAAAAGAATGCAGTTGCTCGTATCGACGTTTCCAAGCCGAGATTCAACACGAACAGTCTAGTGCACCCAGCCGTCCTAGACACCGTATTCCACATGATTCGGGCCAGCTCTCAGGCCTTCGCCTCGGCCGCGGCAACAAACGTTCCCGTCAAAGTAGTCAACGCGTGGTTCTCTGCAACTGGCTGGCAGAGTCCTGAAACCGGGTTCCTTCGCTGCTGGGGAGTCTCCAACGTTGACCAGGACGCCGGCGAGGATGGAACGATCTATGCGTTGGCAGACAACGGGAAGGTTCTCATGTCTATCGAGCACATCACGACGGTAGCCGTATCAAGAACGGACGGAAGCAGCTCGGCCACTAAGAAACTCCTGCACAGAGCACATTGGAAACCGCAGTTGAGTCTTCTGAGCTCGCAACGGCTGTCCGCCGTCTGTGTCCCGAACCGTGTAATGAAGGACGAGGCGACGGCGATTGCCCACCACGCCGAGATGGCGTCGGTGATGAACCTGGCTCTTTCCAGGACGCTGAGGCAAATGACCACAGAGAATTACGCAAAGATCCCTGCTTCTCTCGCGCGGCACATGGACTGGGTGAAACACCACGTTAACAAGCTGTCGTCGGAACAGAAAGACAGCCCAGAGGCACCCCCAGAGGCACCCTTGACAGACCACGGTCTCGAACTTCGCCTCCAGCGCATCGAGGAAATTCATCCGGCGTGGAAACTGCACACAGACGTCGTGAGGGAGCTCAAAAACATTCTTGTTGGGGAGAAGGACCCCCTGGAAGTCATTTTCAACTCGGACCTCGCTGACGTCTTCTACTGTGGGATGATACGGGCACTGCTCTCCCTCGAGCAGGAGACGGGCGCGCCGAAGCTGGCGTAGTACACGTACACGGACGTCTCGCCCATGATCTTCGATCGCGCACGCGAGCGCTGGAAGAGCCTCGACGGGCGGATCAACTTCCGCACGCTGGATCTGGAGCGCAGCCTGGAGAGCCAGGGGTTCGAGACGGGCTCGTACGATTTGATCGTGGCCGGGAGCGTGCTGTACGCGACGGCTGATCTCGTGGGGACGATGAAGAATGTGCGGACAGCACTGAATCCGGGTGGAAGAGCACTGATCCTTGAGGTTGTCGCGCCCGAGGATGTCGTGGTGAACTTCTCGTTTGGTCTCGTGCCCGGCTGGTGGCTCGCCCGCGAGGAGTGGCGCAAGATGTCCCCGCTGCTGAACGAGCACCATTGGGATTCCTGCTTGCGGCAGAGCGGATACTCGGGCAAAGATCTCGTCTTGAAGGACCATGAAGACGAGAGGTGCCACATCTGCAGTATCATCGTCACCACAGCTGCCGAAGAGACGACAGCATCGGTGGTCTCGAAGCCTACCAGCGTGTTGCTGGTCGTTGATTCGGGATCTGAGAAGCAGGTCGAGCTGGCCACTCTGATTCATGACAACATCCTTGCTTTGGGTGGTGGCCATGATGCCAGAGCGCTGTCTTCGGAAGAGTTCAGAGCGACAAAGCCAACTTCTGAGGATGTTGTCCTCTGCTTTGCCAACCTTGATACTCCGTATTTGTCAGATATGTCCGAGGGCAAACTAACCTGGCTCCAACACCTCCTGCGTGACGCAAAGAAGTTGCTGTGGGTTACTGATTCGACTAACGTCGACGACGATGTGGAATCGCCATTTTACAGCCAGGCACAGGGTTTCTTCCGATCCCTGCGACTTGAGGCGGCCGACAACCAAATAGTGACTCTTGCCATCAAGTCTCAGGACGAGTCAACTGCAGAGACGTCAGCACAGCACATCAACAAGATCCTGCACTCCTCGTTCCTGGACCCTACGACATCCGAGGAAGTCGAGTACGTTGTGAGAAACGGGGTGATCGAGAACTGCAGAGCAGCCGAGGACGTCGAAGGTAACGCCGCACTCGAGGCCCTCCTCACCCCACAACTACAACACAAGCCCTGGTCTGAGGGTGCCGCCCTTGCGCTCTCGGTCAGGACCGCCGGAACGCTGGACTCGCCGTGCTTCGTCGAGGACACCGCACGGGAGACGGAGCTCGAGCCGGGCGAGGTCGAGATCGAGGCCCGGGCTTGGGGTGTCAACTTCCGCGACGTGCTACACGCGCTCGGCCGGCTGGACGAGAGGACCTTTGGCGCCGATTGTGCCGGCGTCGTAACGAGGGTCGGGCCGGGAAGTGGGGCCTCCGTCCGGGTCGGCGACCGGGTGTGTCTCGTTGCAGCGGGGTGCATGCGCCAGTTCCCCCGCGCGCCGGCGACTTCGGTGATTGCGATACCTTCGGAGGACATGTCGTTTGCGTCCGCCGCGGCAGCTCTGGTTCCTGGAATGACAGCGTACTACTACCTCGTCAACGCCGCCCGGATCGCCGAAGGCGAGACTGTTCTCATCCACTCGGCGGCGGGCAGCACGGGTCAGATGGCCGTGGCCATTGCCAAGAAGAGAGGAGCTGTTGTTCACGCAACTGTTGGCAGTGAGAAGAAGAAGAGGTTCCTCGTCGATGTCCTCGGTATTCCGGAAGACGACATCTTCCACAGCCGCAACACTTCGTTCGCGAAGGGCATAAAGCGCGTTACTGGCGGACGAGGCGTCGACGTCGTTCTCAACTCGCTGTCGGATGACAGCCTGCGCGCTTCGTGGGAGTGCGTAGCTCGCCGCGGACGGTTCGTCGAGATCGGCAAGGCGGACATCCTGGCCAACTCCGGGCTCCCAATGAATGGGTTCCTGAGAAATGTGACCTTCTCGGCCGTCGACCTGCGCGAGATCATTGGAGAGGACCCGGGTCTCACAGCTGAGCTATTGCGAAACACCATGGAGTTCGTTCGCGAGACCGGTACCATTCCGACACCAGAGACATCATTCGCTGCCTCTAAAGTCGAACAGGCCTTTCGGGCGCTTCAGAACGGCACCAATATTGGTCGCATTGTGATTGAGCCTCGAGCAGAAGACCTCGTTCCTGTAAGTTCGGTATTCTGTCAATATTCTCCCACGGTCCCGACACTAATACAGCACCTCTTACCCATAGCAATACACAACAGCTCGTCGATCGTGGAAATTCGACAGCAATGCGACATACGTTGTTGCTGGTGGCTCAGGCGGTGTGGGCCGCGCCATCATAAGATGGATGGCAGATCGCGGTGCCAAGTTTCTCGTTGTGCCATCCAGATCAGGGGCATCAAAGGCTGCAGCCGCTGAGTTCGAGTCCTTGAGAACTCAAGGCGTCACCATCTTCGCACCAAAGTGCGACGTGACCTCTGAGTCGGCCCTATCGCGAGTATTAGAGGAGTGCTCTCTCACCATGCCCCCGGTAAGGGGCTGCATCGATGCCGCTCTCGTTCTGCAGGATGCCATGTTCGAGAACATGACGCTGGAGCAGTGGAACCTCGCAATCCGGGCCAAGGTCGACACGGCGTGGAACTTGCACCGTCTGCTCCCTGAGAACCTCGACTTCTTTGTCCTGCTGTCGTCGCTCGCAGGAGTCCTCGGCCAGATGGCGACGGCGAACTACGCAGCGGGTTGCGCGTTCCAGGACGCACTCGCGAGACACCGCGTCGAGCGAGGTCAGAAGGCTGTCTCCCTCGATATCGGCTGGGTGCGAGACGTCAGCATCGTCGCTGAGACGGCTGCTTTCCAACGCCAGCGCCTTGTGGCCGGAGACATGCAGCAGATTGATGGCCGCGATCCGATGGCCCTTCTGACGATAATCTGTGATCCCAATTCTCCTCCGATGTCTCCCGAGCAGAGTCAGATTCTCGTGGGACTACGGACGCCGGCCGATTTCCTCGCCAAGGGGCAAACGCCCCCAGCTCTACTGGACCGACCACTGTTTGCGGCCTTCTCGCGGGTTTTTGGCACGTCTTCCTCCGCAGGAAATGAGGGCCAGACGGCGGCAGCTGATCCTGCGGCGCTGTTCCGTGCAGCAGCCGACGCCGAGGAGAAGGTCAGGGTTGTCGTCAGCTGCCTTGTGTCGAAGCTCGCGCGCGCCATGTCCATCGCCCCTGCGGACGTGGAGCTCTCGAAACCACTGTCAAGCTACGGCGTCGACTCGCTGATGGCAGTGGAGCTCCGCAACTGGATCAGAAGGGACTTTGCGGCGCCTTTGGCTGTTTTCGATATAATGGGAGGCGTACCCATTTCAGCAGTTGGAGAGCTGGTCGTTGCTAGAAGCACGATGATGTCTTTGACTATGTTCTCAAAGATACTAACATTCAAGCCTTCGCGATTAAGCTGTTCTGTCCGAAACAACGCTCTTATCCCGAAGTGTTGAGTTTAATCCTGACCTGATGAACGCCGATACTCGTACTTTCTCACGCCAGATGCAGCCCCGAAGGCTGAAGGCACAAAGTCGGCGAGCGTTTATGAAAAGGGTTTCACCTGACTAGCCCTGAAAATAGAAAGCTTTACCAAGAACCACAGCTGTTATAAAAGAAACTCTCTTGCTCGAGTCATATGAATCGAAACCCTTCGATCTTCAACACGAACGCCGCGGATGAATGCTAAGTGATCTTTTTTTCTCGATGGGGTTTTTTTTCCACGCCAAGTGAGTGCAGGTGATTCTGCCTATAGTTCTTGAGAGATGAATGGGGACTTGTTCCTGTCATCACCCGGCACCGAGTTATGTCAAGGAAGTCGGCCAGAGGCTGGTCTCTTCTCGGTACCCTCGGCTGTTGTACACACCGCGTGGAGAACGGTGATGAAACACTGTCAACAACAGCAATCGCGGAGTAGTTTTCCCTGTGGTCACAGCTGGGAGATTCGTAGGACTTCAAGATTTTGTTTCTGGGTTTTCCGACAGTTGTCCCTCGTTGTTTCTCCCTAGGGATTCAATGCGTTTTGAAATTACACGCAACAGCGTCAAGGGGGACCTGGAGCATTCGAGGCACCTTTCCGTTGTTCAACCTGTGGCTTAGAGCGAACTGTTGATATCCTGCAATCTGAACGCAGGTTCAGTTGGTTGGTATCTTTAATCAGCATTCCTTTTTTCCGCTCTCAGCGTTCTCTTCCAATGTTCTTTGCGCTTGGCATTGGAAACTATTATTTTACAACCCCAGGTTGAGTACCTATTTCACATTCCCTCCCATGATTCTAACCTAGGCCCTATTATTATTACTGCCTTCCGTCGTCGTCGCTATCGTCCGTCGTCGTCGTCCACCATTATCTGCCTATTATCATTAAAGGTGCTTGTGGGAAATGGGATATTCTGCCTTAAGAGTGTGAATTTATAGTCCCCTTAGTATTAGAATTAGGATTGCTTCTACTTAACGATTTTTCTGACTTTAGTGCTGGTTGAAGTTTTGAAATCTGCGAGATACAACCTTACTTGGCTTGGCTCCCCCCGAAACTTTGATAACTAAAATGGAGAGTTGTCGACGACTCTTGTTTGCCGTCGCCCATTGAAAATTCCTAGTGCTCCATCTTGATTGGGGTTGTTCAACGTTCAAGCACAGTTTGCCGAATAAGTGACGTCAGAAGATGGACTTCGTTTTGTGATAGGTATATGCCACAATTTGTTCCACGCGCCCGAATTTAAGCCAATTATGGTTTGAGTGAAAGCCTTCTGAGGTTCCACATACCCATCGCCTCTGACTCAATTTTCATTCAACTTCCTGATGATTGTGAAACGAAATGTGGGAAACGAAAGGATCCGTTATCAAGCCCCAACACTTTCCCTCGTCTCAAGACCGTGCCAAACCTCTGGCGAAGACACAAGCAAGCCTGATGTTGATCTGCCCTTCTTCTTACAAGTTCTGACCGAACACAGGACCTGCCTTTCCATAAAACTCCGCCACGTCGTCTACGAGCGCGTCGGGCCTCTCCCACGCGATGAAGTGACCGCCTTTCTGGTGCTGCCTCCAGAACTGGATGTTGCAGACCTCGGAAACCCAATCGCGAGGGTACAGCCAGAGCTAACAAGAAGGTCTTTGTCAGTCCAGCCTTCCATAGATGAACGCCAAAAGGATCTTACCTCCTTTGGGAAAAGGGAACCGCCAACGGGCTGCGAGATGTACCGCCCGAGCATGCTCTCGCCGTTCTCGTTGAGCACTGCCTCAGCCTCCTTGTAGATCTGCATCGCGGCGCTCGGGCTTCCCTGGTAGTGGATAAAGGCCCAGTGAATAAGCTCCTCCTTGGACCAGGGGTAGTCGTCCGTCCAGGCCTTCAGCTTGCCGACGAACCAAGCCAGCATGCCCACCGGCGAGTCGTGCAGGGCATAGCCCAGCGTGACTGGCTTGGTCTCTTGGATGCGCTGGTAACCGCGCTGCAACAATGATATCCGGTTAGAAGACCAGAAATGAAGCAGAAAGATAGACGCGTCATGAGGCTCACCTCGGCAGTCGCGAACCAATTCGTGCGGTCAAGGTTCTTGAGCTCTTGCGCGCTGTAGTCGTTCTTCAGGAACCTCTGGTGCTTCTCTGGCGCCTTGTCTGCCTTAGGTGGCAAGGCGAGGAACATGTTGATGTGAATTGCCTGCACGGCGTCGGGATTGTTGAGGGCCAGGTACCGAACAATGGAGGATCCCCAGTCGCCTCCCTAGAACGGTCAAGCAGTCAGTATTGACGTGAAGAATCGAAAAGTTGGCGGGCTTCGTTTGTTTTCGTACCTGGCAAACGTACTTCTCGTATCCCAACTTCTTCATCAGCAGCGCGAAGCACGCAGCGTGTTGGTCGAGCCCGAATCCAGCCTTCTTGCTGTACTGGCTGAACCCATATCCTGGCAGAGACGGCGCAACGACATGGAAAGCCTGCTTGCCGGCGGGAGGATTGACCAAAAGAGGAATCACCTTGGTATACTCGAGGAAAGACCCGGGCCTTCGGGAAAACAGGTCAGTCGCTGTCACTGGCAATACACCCCCAAAAGACGGGTAAGGGCAAAACCAACCAGCCGTGAACGAAGAGCAGCGGGATAGCATCTGCCCTGTCCGACCTGTGGTGGAGGAAGTGGATGTCCAGCAGCTCGAAGCCCGGGACCTGTATCGGCGTCTTGAAGTGGTTGTAGTTGTCGTTGAGGAACTTCTCGTACTTGCGCCAGTCGTACTCGTCGCGCCAGAACTCCACAATCTCCTTGAAGGAAGCGTGCCCGATCTCCAGCTCGTTCCACTCGGCGTCGGCCATGCCATCGTCAAGACGCGCCAGCCTGAGCTTGGCTTTCGTCTGCTCTAGCAGGGCGTCGGGAACGTGGATCTTTCCAATCCGACTTCGTCAGCA